>VYYJ01000112.1:0-107082 GCA_021029165.1 Cyphoderus albinus | reverse complement strand
TTTACATTGTTTTTACATGTAATTTATCCATGTTATGTAAAAACATGTTTCCACCCTGATTGAGTAATTATTTACATTTAACTTATTCATCATTCCAAATGCTGTAGAAAGTAGCATCCATCCACATCTACATATTTACCGTATTAAAGAATCGCTTAAACTAAATATATAAATACTCATACTGGAAAATTTTCAAGCCTTTATATACGAAACAGTGACAGTGGGATAAGGCTTCAAGAATCGAAAAAGGCATCTTTTTCTTGTGTCACCACCAACCATCACACTCACGGAGCAAAGCAATGTCAAGAATGTGTGAAGATGGAAAAATGGTTGACATTGACAATCATCGGATCACGGATGTTTGCTCAGTCCACAAGGATAAAAGTAAAACTATTCAGTTTTAAAATACGTGGAGGGACAGTTTATTTTTATAAATAAGACCATTATTACTTACAACGAAATGCCACTAAATTCAGTATTCAGCAAGAGCAAGGCTATTTATGAGTTTTTTATAAATGTGTGCACATAGCTGATAAACAGTTGAACAAGCAAAGCAGTCGAAAATATTTGTTTATGACATTGACATCATTATCATGAACAAGGGCAGAGCTGAATAGTTCAAAAAATAGTTGTCTTGCATTTTAACATCAATCATTCCCGTTGAAAAAATGAGTCGAAAACCTATTCAAAAAATTTCTAACGCCACAGGCGTGTTATTATTAATTCTGTTTTCAAAATTTGTGGACGGGGCCGATTTCCCTCCCGTGTATTGGTTTGAAGGAAATGAGACAGTCATCAATAGGACAATCAACGCGAATTTTTTAATTAAATTGCGTTCACCTTGTGCAAATAGAGAACGGTACACCTTTAACCAATCATATTGTGAAACGTTGTACGACGGCGGATTTTTGTCGCCACTAAAAACGCTGTGTGAAGCTATAACGGTCAAACAATCGGGTGGAGTTGAAAATACGGAGAAAATTGAAGATTTGTTCATATCAGTTTTTTCACGAGGTACATAATTTCACCACTCAGATTAAAGCAATTGATTTGAATTGTTACAAGATACATATATTTTTATTTAATTATTTTGTTTTTGGGAAACAAATCAATTGGACACAATTTTACTTCATTACAGATTTACTGGGCAACGTGTCGTCAGACAGGGATTTGATGGAAAGGTTTACCTACTATTGGCACCTCATTGTAAAACAACAATGGTCCAAGGATGCAGTGAATGAAGAATTCCTAAATATGTTGGGAATAGAATTTGATTCGCCTTATGGAGGTATGTCTTTACAAAAGCACAAAAGCAAAAGCATTGTGTCAGGAAGACATTGAGCACCAGTAGAGATGCGCTCGCTTTGAATTCGCTATTTTCTATTTTTGTTCCATTCACTCAACACACTCCAGTGACCAAAAAGCACCGTTTCAAATCATCAGTTGTAATTAGATTAAGTGGAAATTAGTGAAAAACCAAACGTTGCCGCCACAAGATTACATTTTAAACTTTTAATTGATACCAAAATTGGAACATTTAACTCACATTTAAACTGAAATAATTCACACTTAAAATTAACGATTTGTGCAAAATCCCTACTTTTGAATGTAAATTGGTTCAGTTTAAATGCGAGTTAAATGTTCCAATATTGGTATCAATTAAAAGTTTAGAATGTAATCTTGTGACGGCAAGGTCTAAAATTCCATAACAGAATCATTTTAAGTTAAAATAGACAAAAGTTCGACGCCTACTTTCAAGGATCATTTCAGGGGCCGTCCACATATCACCGTCACCATTTCAAGGACCAAGGTTTGTGAAAATTACAAAAATATTATTTAAAGTACTAAGTTGAAGCAAATATCTGTCTATCTCTCTATCTGGTTCCCATCTTTTTTAATGAATGGAGAGTATTTATTATTCTTAACTTTTTGTTAATGGTTGTCACGTATTTATTATTTATTTTAATTAACCATCTTTAATTTAATGGTTGGAAATTACAGGAAGCGAAATCCGGAAGTTATCAAGGGTCCCATCGACCTGGAGTAAAATATGCAACAAGCAGAGGAACGGCACTTACGAGTCACTGGATCACATTGCGAATGACTTCATGCTGATGTTTGACAACGCGTGCAAGTTCAACGAGCCGGACTCTCAGATTTACAAAGATGCGCTGGTGCTCCAGCGCTTGTTGCTTCAAACGAAATTGACAATTTCGTCTGAAGATGGAATCCCGGATGTTCCTTGCTCTGTCAGAGAAATCCTCACTTCGATTTTCACGTCCGTCGATAACCACCAGGATGAAGAGGGGCGATGCTACAGTGACATGATGGCGGAGCTGCCCGAGTTTGACGAAGTGGATGGGCAGAAGAAACGGGCCCTTTCTTTGGATCACATTAAAAATCGTTTGGCATTTTACGAGCAGTACAATCTGCCCTGTTGCGGTCCAGTCAGGATGGGCGACTACGTCTTTGTCAGGGTGGAGAATGGGAAGAAGCTCGTGGCAAGAATTGACTCGATGTGGACTGACACCGTTGGAACTGCTGTACTTCCATGGACCCTGGTTTACCACGATGGCTGAAGTGAGCCCTTCGAGCATTGCACCGGGACGGACATTCTACCAGCAGGAAATATTTCAGAGCTCAATTGAGGATACGAATCCGTTGCTCAGCGTTTGTGGCAAGTGCTGCGTGTTGGATGTGGATGACTACAAGAAACGACGACCAACAGAGATTCCAGAGAAGGACGTGTACGTGTGCGAGTCTTTGTATGACGAGGCTCGGAGAGAAATTCGGATCTTTGAAGGATTGAAAAAGATTTACTGCAAGGATCTGGCAGTTCACAGGGACGAAGTGTATTTCTTTAGAAGTCCGATCACGATGACGAGAGTGGACTCTGAGGGAACTGTTATCGCGGTACTTCCGGCAGTGAAGAAAATTACGACGAAAGCGACTCCGATGTCGTCACCTGCGATTATTCCAAAGATTGAGGGCGATCATCATGGGGAAAATTCGATGGATTGTTCTTCCGTGGGATCACAGGACGCGCATGGTGCAACTCCGGTGGTCAGCACACCGATTCAGACGCCAGTTCAGGCGACACCGGTTGTGAAGAAGGCAAAGACACCCGGGAAGAAGCTTGTGACCGGGTACATTTTGTATTCGAGTGAGGTTCGGAAATTGGTGGCGGAAAAGAATCCGGATAAGGGATTCGGAGAAATCAGTCGCATGGTTGGAAATGACTGGCGCAAGATGTGCACGGAGGACAAGCAAAAGTATGAGGAGCGAGCGCAGAAAATTAACAAAGCAAAGGAAGCAGCTGCCAGGCAGGCGGAGGCAGACGCGAAAGCAGCGGAAGAAGCGAGTGCCGCTGCGGCTGCAGTCGCGGCTGTTGCAGCTGTGGTGGCGCAAAGTGCTAATACGGAGCCACCATCCCCTTCGTCTACTCCTGTGCCGGCGCCTTCTCCAGGGATGACTCCGGGCATTCTAGGAAAAGGGAAGGAAGCTTCCAAAGATACTGACATGGTTTCTGCCACTGCTGCACTGAAAAAGGATCCCGATTGGATTTTCGAGTGCTGCTGGGATAACTGCGACTGGCAGTTCGAGGACGCGCTGGACCTTATCGAGCATTGCATTCAGGAGCCGAAAGGTCACGTCTCCACTTACTTCAAAGACCAGAACCCGAATCAGACGGAATTTCAGTGTCACTGGAAGAATTGTTCGAGGGTGAAGAAAGGTGTGAACCCCTTTCCCACTTTGGTCAGAATCTTGAGGCATGTTAAGGATATTCACATTATGAAAGGCAACGGACGTATTATCCATCCGGATATGAGGAGCAAGTAAGTTTTTGGTCTAATAAAATTTTGCTAATTTCTTAAATGTGCCATATTAAATTGAAATGAAAAGTTTAACTGATCTTCTTCACGCTGCTGTGTAAAAAAGGAATATTCATCTGTCGAGAAGCACACTGGCGAATAAAACGGCGACAGAAACAGCCGTTCCATGTGAGTCTCAGAGTTTCTTATGCGATTTTTTTCGTTTTGACTTTGTAGGAAGTGTATGCCTTCTAGCTCTAAAACGGCTGCCGTTATTAAAGCGAAATCAATGGTTCCAAGCGTTGTAGCTCCTTTGGCTCACATAGGTGGCGTACAACTGCATAACTCTTCATTTTTGATGCCTCCTAATTCGCCTGCGCTTATTAGTGAGTTTTTTGTTTGTGTTTTTGTTTTGTTTGCATTTGAAATTATTTGAAAATCTAATTTGAGTTCACTAACTTCCAAGCGGCCACGATGATGAATGCATGAATGCGAGACAATGCAAAAGAACTTGGTGTTGGTTTCAAGGCGAGTGAGTGAGTTTTGACATGTTTGCAAGACGAGATGAGAAATCGAGTTTTTCTTCATTTTTAGCGACTTCGGGTGCAGCGATTCAGCAGGCGCCACAGGCTCCGGTAAGGCCAGCACCTCCACCGGAACCTTTGTTTGTGGCTGTTCCACCGCGACCTCAAAAGTTGCTCCATTCGGAAGCTTACATCAGGTATGTTTCGTTAACGAGTTAATTATGAGTTAACAAAAAATGAAAATTTCTAACGTTTTTCCTTATTTTTAATTGCAGGTACATTGAGAGTCTTCATGCAAAAAAGCGGAAAATGACGGACTGGGACAAAACGCTGAATGCTACCCAAGAGAACACGAAGGTGCCAGATGAGTCGAAACTGCCAAAGCATTGGTTGGCAAATGGAGCGGGTTCTCACGGGACCGTGACAAATGCTCTGTGGGCGCTTCGCGATTTTATGATGAGGGATGCACTGAATTTGTCCAAGGTGAACAAGTAACGAAACTAAATTATCTATGCTCCATCTGAGTCTCAGTTTTAGCTTTGACAGGTACATGTGGTGGTGTGTACATAGAATTTACATTAGGTAGTAAAAGTTAGTAAGTAATTTTCGATGTGAATGGAGTCAGTGTTAATTTTATTAATGGTTTGCAATTTAAAGTGTTTTTGCTTTCAGTTGATTTTAAATATTATTATTATAGAAGAGAGTAGAGAAATTGGAATTTTAATGAATTTTACTAAATCACTAGTGATTTAAAATAAAATTATATACCTATTACATATATTATGTGGTTAATAAAAATCAGTATTTGTACATATATTTCAGCTGAAAAAACGCATTTCGTAACCTGAAGAATCGTCACAATTCTTTTTTTGCATAATGCATTAAAAATGTTTTCACATGAATATTTCTCATGGTATGACATAATAGCATCCGTTTCCTGTATAAACAAAGAGAATTTTACGACGCTTTTGAAATTCCACGTAAATGACATTCGCACTCTGAATATCTGAGTGTTCATCGACTTTGTCTCATTTCCTAGTAAGAAGTGCAATAAAAGAAAACACCGGGGCTGTGGCTGTGAACATGAAGATGAACAGACAGGGCATGCCACTTAGATTCTTTTAGTATTCTAGCATTATGCAATGTTGATTCTTACTAGATTTTTTTTCGAATTGAGTGGAACTGTTGCTGGTATCTAGGTACTGTACAGGTAATATTCCGTAATGAAATGTAATCAACAATGGTTGGCAAGAACCAGTTTTCAGTTCTCATCCTCCAGTCAAAGCAGATGCCTATCAGCGGTTTGTACCAGATAGATCTCAGCTGTATAAAATAAGGTTCCTGTAGCTGGTAGCATGTGATTTTACAAAAGTGTTAACAGGAAAGATTTTTAACAAATAGGAAGTCAATTAATTAGCAAAAGTTGCAAAAACCGTGGCTTCAAAATGCCACGTAATGCTTGACGTATAGAAAATTCACACTGACGTAATATCGCGATCGGCATCAGTTATGGCCATGACATGGCTCTTTGTTCATGCGTGCGATTTTCATCCGAAGTGACAATAAAATATATATTGCAAAATTGTAGAAAATATTAAAATTGATTGACAAGATGATTAAAAGTGTAGCGTAAAGTTTTGTTTGGTTTGGGAAACTTGTCCAGACAGTTTCCATTTCATCTTCTCAGTCTCATTGTCTTTTGTGAGAGGTGTCGACGAGGAAGAGTTTTTAAATGTAAGACGTCTGTTTGCAGCGCACAATCATGACCAGAGGAGGCAGAGCGAGAAAAGTAAGAAAGAAAAAATATATCAAAAACTATAATTACTTAATACTATTTACTTTTTAAGTGAGAATTTTTAGTTAAAAAAAGTTTAAGGCTGCATGTGGCTAGTGGGGCAATTAGATAACGTGAATTAAACTTTGCTAAGCTGAGCTGGATCTTGAATTCTCATTTCTCATAATTTTTTTAAAGTTCGTTACACTTCATTCCGTCTCAATTAAACTCATAATGCAAACAGTTTCATATCGTTTCATGTCTTGTCACATTAACAGAGATGAGATGACTCATCACTTGTTGTAGCATGTAGGTAAAGTAAATAGATACTAAGAAAAATTGTTTATTCGACCAAGCCTTTCAGTTTATGGAGAGTTTCAAAGGTCGCCCACGAATAATATTTTTTATTAATATTGATAGTGATAAGCTCGCGTTTATCTCTCGCTTTGAACTTTGGAGTCGAAACAGTCATTATAATGTATGCATTGATTGACAGAAAAATAGAGAATTTTTAGGTGATCGTGTGGATATTACAGTCAAGTGGTGTGTGGCCCAGCTTCAGCTTGAGTAGTCATTACTAAAGTTTTATAAATGGCAAGCCTCCCTAATCATAATAATCTTAATCATACCTTCTTTGTCCCGCAATTATGTATGTATTTATTTATATCAAAACGTTGTGTCGTGTGAAATATTATTTGAATTAAGTCATATAGTCATAATCGTACGATTCGATTCTGCTGCTGGAGTTAAAGCAAAGTCCACTACTCTACGTTTAACATTTTTACGTAAATAAATAAACACGCACCACGTCATAAAAATAGTTACACAAAAGCATTACTCTGATCCATTGTCATTTTTTTATTCTGTCATTGTCTGCAAAACACTGATTTCAGTAAATCAAAACACTTTTTTCTCATATTGTATCTGTCTCTGTCTATGCAAAACTTGATGTGATATAAATCGCCAAAATATTCTGACTGACTGAGCTTACTTTAATATGTAGGTTTCTATTCTACTGCATTTCATTGCATTAAATTGGCAATCATTAATGAAATGATCATGATCATGGTCCTCGTTAATTTGAATTTGATTGCTTTTGTGAGAAAATTCATTTCATACCTAGTTATTGTAAACTACCAGATGTTACACTTGACCTCTGAACTCCTCTATCTACGTTAAGCTAGGCATAAGCATTTCCTTGCATATTGTTATTTTGACTTTAACTTCACTCTGACAAGTTAATCAAGAGTTGCAACAGAATGGATTATTGCTTATAAGCACAGTGTAAAGACACTGCGGATCCGTCAGTCTTGCACAAGTTTTCGATTCATAAACATCATCGCAAATTTTCTCCGTTTATAATATCTACATAAACTGATTTAATTTAACTAATTTAAATTTTGTTGTATTGCATTGTGACCAATCTTGTGACAGAAATACCTGAATAGCAATTTTAGTAATGGACCACTGCAATAATCCGCCCAAAATTGGCATTCTCGGAGCAGGGTAAAATTTTTAAATTTTAATTAATTGCCTCAATGGAATGTAAGATTCATTTAATTATCATTTTTTATGCTTAATAATAATTTGTAACACAACAGTTTCTCCGGAATATGTGCCGCGATACAAATCAAGAAACAGCTCAACATTGACACGTACACCATTTTCGATGAAAATGAAGACGTTGGAGGAACTTGGCTCGTGAACACTTATCCAGGGTGTGCTTGTGATGTCGCTAGTCATCTTTACAGTTACTCTTTTGAACCAAATCCCAGTAAGTCCATTAAATAATTAGTGGGTTCATTTATGTGTAAATGTTCGGGCAGGTCAGGGGAACATGAGACAAAAAATTATTATTTTTTATTAACGTTTTAGACTGGTCCAAGGCGTACTCTCCTCAGCAAGAGATTTGGGAGTACATTCGGAACGTTGCAAAGAAGTACGATTTGTACCCAAAGATAAAGTTTAATCATCATGCGAAATCGGCAAAGTGGGACGAGAAAATTAACAAATGGCAGGTGGAAATCCTGAACAAAGAGACCGGACGCGATGAAATACACGTCTTTGACATTGTGTGAGTTAAAACTAAACTTTATACAATGTAAATATTTGGCACCTTTTAATGGCGAAAGTTTTGTCATTAATTCTTCAAATCTTACATATTAACTAACTTTTTATTACTTATTTTATTCAGAGTAAGTGGAATTGGAGCTCTGAGAGTGCCACTCTGGCCGGAGCAATTTGAGCCGTTTGCGGGTCCAAAAATGCACTCTGGAGAGTGGAACTCATCGATTGAGCTCAAGGACAAGGAAGTGGCGATCGTTGGAAGTGGTGCAAGTGCAGTGCAAATTATTCCGGAAATTGTAGATAAGGTGAAGAAACTGACTGTCTATCAGAGGTAGGTCGAGTCCGGGACAAACTCTCATTTGCATAATAATAATGATAATAATAAATTAATGGGCAATTAATTACCATGCGTAGGCAAGCAGCATGGGTGGTCCCACGTCTCCAAATGGAGTTTCCAGAAATTGTTAAGTGGGCATTTTCAAATGTTCCTGGAGTGCGATGGACGCTCAGGAACCTTATCTTCTGGTCTGCTGAGCTACAATTTCCGGCCTTTAAACCTGATTCCATCCTGAGCAAAATGGGTATTTATTATAACACGATTGTTTTCATAACTTCAGCATAGACGTGAAAAATGCCGTATTAATTAAAACTTTCTGCTTTTGTCTCGCTTTCCCCGTGATAACTTTTGTTTCACTTGACTTTCATTTCTTTCTTTTCTTTTTTCCCAAATGAAAAAGCCATGAAGCTGGGAAATATTCACTTGAATCGCTCTGTCAAAGACCCTGAGAAAAGGGAAAAACTTGTAGCAAGATACAACTTCGGCTGCAAGCGTGTCACACCTTCAAACGAGTACTATCCTGCGCTGGACAAGGAAAATGTCACAATCATTACCAGCAAAATTAAGGATGTCACTGAAGACTCCATTATTAATGAAGATGGGACAGTAACAAAGCCGGAAGTGAGTGGGCTTACGATATCATATTTAATCATATTAAAAAGCTAAAAAGTACATTAATTAAACATTATTATTTTTTCATTCAATTATCACAGGTACTGATCCTCGCTACAGGATTTAAAGTGCAAGATTTTTTCGCTCCACTAAAAATCACTGCCAAGGGAGGTGACGACTTGCTCCGGAAATGGAAAAAGACTGGTCCAAGGGCCTACGCCGGAATCGTGTGCTCCGACATGCCAAACTGCTTCTTCCTTTTGGGCCCGAATACCGTAACTTACATATTGTAAAAATAAAAGTGTTTCAATTGCTTATTCACGTTCAAAAAATTTTAATCGCTGTCTATTTTTATTACAGGGCCTGGGTCACAACTCCATCATTTTCACGATTGAGTGCCAGGTGAACTGGATGATTGACGTGATACGTGAAATGACGAAAAGAAATGCTAAAACGATAGCGGTTAAGACATCCGTGCAGGAGGAGTACATGGACACAGTCATGGAAAAAATGAAATCCACCGTTTGGGGAGCCACGACGTGTGGATCATGGTACGCTAATCACAACGGAGTTGTAACCGCGCTCTGGCCGGAGTCCCTTGTTTCATACTACAACCTCACCAAGAAAGTTGACTATTCTATTTTCAACTTCGAATAAAATAAATTGTTCAAATATTTATATAAGGTGTGCAATTTTTATGAAATAATAATACATGTATACCAAAACGCCAAAAATGTCATTATTATTATTACGTTATGTTTATAAATATTTTATCTGCTGTGATATGCAATAAAATGAGACTTGTGTTCGTCGAGTCGAACTAAATATTTTAAGTGTTTATTTGAAATAAAATGTAATGATAAATAACCAACCAAAGTTAATTGTCATATGTTAATCCACGGTTGGATCCATCTATGTAAATCCAAGATGTTCATACAAGCAACATTCTTCATTCACTGATTGATATTTGGCAGACAATTGTCTCGTCTCGTCTCAGGTTTAGCATTTTTATTTTCCTCTAAAAAACCCTACCATTGAAATTAAACGAACTCTTTACTCAGATTACAAAGATGCTCTGATTTATTGAAATTGGAGTGTTTCGATTTTCATCCGAATCTGAGTCAGAGATTACCTTCACTCTTACGTATGTAACGTAGCGAAACCAAAAAGGGTCACGGAAACCCCACGGGTCCTGGGCTTCGACTTCAGTGCTTTAATGTGTGCAACCTAGCTAGTAAAAACTAGTAAAAGTCTTCAAAGACAACAGACAATTAAGTCTTTGTTGTTTGTTACAAACCAATTCCTCTTTGTATACACTTGTCTGTACCCCAATCACGATTTAGCCTTGAACTCCGATATGCTAATCTAAGACTAATGAGTTTTTTTGTTGCGAAGAGTCTCAAACTAGACAAAAGACAAGACAAGACTTTTGAAGCAATTAGATCAAATATGCAAATCAAAAAAGTATTGATGGATTTCTTTTACATCTCATTTTATTCCAATGATGACTCAAACTCAAGAAATCAAATAAACCCGACAGAAGACAAATCGGAGAAGATGCAATTAATTTATTTGACTGAAACAAAGTTTTCCTGTTTTTTTTACTCCATTGTTTCGTTACAAAATCGTAGATAAGAGTCGAACTCCATGACCCATAGCCAACTTAACTCAAGTCGACGTGTCCTTCAGCACGATAACAGAACGAGAAAAATTCACGATTTCAACAAAATATTTGCTCGCTCGCGTGCTTATGGAACTTTGAACTTCGTAATGTCTCGAACAACAAAAACCAGTGGTCACTTGGTATTATTTTACATATTTCAGATAAGATAAGGCAAATCCGATGATTTGGCTTGTGACTCGACGAGATTTTATTCATCATGATAATGATAATGATAAATAATAAATTAATTATGCCATTATTCTGCAAAATTTGTAATACATGTAGGCACCAAAATAGATATGATTAAGGTCCTAAATCTTCTCCAAAATATTACGGTATGGAATTGCTACGTGATGTGTGTGTACTACTGAAGACGATGAAGTCACACGGAGTGTCAAAATTATGAGTAAATAACACGTACAACTAATTTCAGTTTTCTCACGTGATTTTCCCAAACAAAACCTTTGTTCAACTGCAGGTAGTGCGTAATATTTATCGTACTAAAAACCCTTTTTCTTTCTCTGCTATTTATGTTGCGTAAAGGTTTTTTGAGCGTTTCCTTTCCTGCAAGTTTCGCTGTACTGTACATGGCAATTAACATCAAAATAACAGAGGGAGTCAGGAAATGCTAGAATAAAACGCAATGTTAAGTAATATGTAACAGATAGGTACATACATGGTGCATTATAGCAGTAGCAGTGGGAAAATGTTCTTGAAGAACTCTGAACCGAACACTGATATCATCATCTGATAATATCTTGGTTATCGCCACACAGCAGAAATATTTTATTTTATAAAGAATAAATCTCACTTGTCTTCATTGAAAACAGCTCAGTTTGAAACTGGTTGGCTCTGGGTCAGGCAGGCGTCAGTTACATTCCAAGGTTTTTGTTTGAATAAAATCTTAATTTTAGATATACAGAGGAAAAGAGCAAAGCTTGGAAATGGATCAATGTAATAATCCTCCAAAAATCGGCATCATCGGAGCGGGGTAAGATTTTCCATTCTTGGTAATGTCATTCGTATTGTCAATATGTCATTTCCGTACGATGTCGCGTGGACATGACATGGCATTATAAAGCGCATCACATCATCACTAATTGAAAATCTCATTTCAAGGTTTTCCGGAATATGTGCGGCGATTCAACTGAAGAAGCAGCTGAATATCGATTCCGTCACGCTTTTCGACGAGAATCAAGACGTCGGGGGCACGTGGCTAGTCAACACTTATCCGGGATGTGCATGTGACATCCCCAGTCACTTGTACAGTCTCTCCTTTGAGCCGAATCCGAGTAGGGGCAAATTGAGTCTTTTCTAACAAAACAATTTCTCTTCTTTTTACCAAAGATCTGCTCCAATTGAGTTCATTTCATCTCAAGGTCACTCATTTTTCTTTGTTTGTTTTTAATCTTATTTTACGAAGACTGGTCAAAGGCGTATTCTGGACAGCATGAGATTTGGGAGTACATGCAAGACGTGGCCCGAAAGCATGACCTCTATTCAAAAATTAAATTTCGCCACAAGGTGATTGCAGCCGAGTGGGACGAGAAAATTGAAAAGTGGCAGTTCAAGGTTCTGAACATGGAAACTGGTCGCGAGGACACACATGTCTTTGACGTTCTGTAAGCTCAGCATTTATAATACAATACAAGTCCAATTTAAAATGTCAGCTTGTTTCCTTACAAATGTTAAAAGTTTGCTCGTTCAAACTCTCTGATAACATCTCTGCTCTATTTCATTCTCATAATTCAGCGTTAGTGGAGTTGGCGGCTTACGGATGCCGAACTCGCCGAAGGAATTCGACGCGTTTAAGGGGCCCAAGATGCATTCCGCAGTGTGGGACTCCTCCATTGAACTCAAGGACAAAGAAGTGGCAATCGTGGGGAGTGGTGCAAGTGCAGTACAAATTATTCCAGAGATTGTGGATAAAGTGAAAAAGCTGATAGTATATCAGAGGTAAGTTGATTTGTACAACGTATATAAATTCTGTTTTTAAGTCTGCTCCTCTGTCTGTGCTGCGCCCATTTCCACTTGTACACAATTTTTTAAATGTTTTTAGTCTGGAATTTTGTTTTGTCTGATTGTGAAATGTGACACTTTTGGCACCACTCTCCAATCCAAGCACTCAAAATATGGCGATTGCGAGATTGTGACACATGAAAGATCAAGTGTAATGGCAGAGTGGACCAGACCCATTACAGTCTCATTTTAGCAATATAATATTGTAGCCATGCTCAATTTGTTAAAGGCTCAGACATTTTTTGTCTTTGCTGTGAGTGTCCATAAACAAGTGGATGAATGACCAAATGATTATTTAACGTGCACAGACAAGCAGCATGGTGCGTCCCCAGGCTTCAAATGGAGTTTCCAGGATGGGTGAAATGGGCATTTTCAAATGTTCCAGGAGTGCAATGGGGCCTAAGGAACGTTATCTTCTGGAGCAATGAGATGTATCATTCCGCATTTAAAATGGACACATTCATGTCCAAGATGGGTGGGTCATCACATCACTTCTTGCAACGACGCTTTTTTATCATTATTTTTTGAGTTTAACAACGGTACATATCAGTACAGTATGATGATGACGCACAAGAGACATTTGAAACATTTTTTTTCTCACGGTGTACATCCAACAGGCGCAAAACTCGGCCAGTTTCATCTGAACCGTCAAGTGACTGACCCCGAGAAGAAGGAAAAGCTAACGCCAAAATACAGGTTTGGCTGCAAACGTGTCACACCCTCAAACGACTACTACCCCGCTCTAGACAAGAAAAATGTGACGGTCATCACAGACAAGATTAAAGAGGTCACCGACGACTCAATTCTCAGCGAAGATGGAACTGTTACCAAACCAGAAGTAGGCTTCTCAAAATGCTTTGTTCCTTTCATATTTCATTTTCGTGACCACGGTCAATGCCCCGATCCCGATTGTATCCAATGTTTGTTTTCCAGGTTCTCATTCTCGCAACGGGTTTTAAGGTTCAAGAGTTCTTTGCACCCCTAAAGATCACAGCAAAGGGAGGCGAAGACTTGCTCCGGAAGTGGAAGAAAAGTGGTCCAAATGCTTACGCTGGAATTGCCACGTCAGACATGCCAAACGCATTCGTCCTGTTGGGCCCGAACACGGTAAGTCGCTGCTTCCTTTCACTTTGTATTTATTTACCTAAATATTATGTAAAATCACAGCGCTTCCCGTACTCATTCATGTATAATACACGAACCAAACAAATTTCAGGCCCTGGGGCACAACTCGGTTGTGGTTGTTATTGAGTGCCAAGTAAACTGGATGATTCAAGTGATTCGCGAAATGCTGGATCGGAACGCACGGACGGTAGCGGTGAAAAAGTCAGCGCAAGACGAGTACATGGAGAATATAATGGAAAAGATGAAATCCACTGGTTTGGGGTGCGACTTCCTGTGGCTCATGGTACGTTGATCAGAGAGGAGTGATCACGACCCTCTGGCCTGAAACCGTTTTGTCATACTGGAACACCACGAGGAAGGCTGACTTTTCTATCTTTGATTTCGCCTGAAAGTAAAAACACTTTTAGTCACAATTTCACACGTGCCAATATTATTTATTGTAAAAGTCACTGCTAATGCAAAATATTTATTTCATTTTAAATCTTACGACTAATAAAAATAAGTTTCTGTGATATAAAACGATCGCAAATATTATCCGAAAAATTGCAAGATTTATTTTTGAAGTCGCCCGATAACTGTTTTCTTTTCTTTTTCTCACAATTCGTTTTGCACCGATGTTTAGCAAGAGCGTCAGCGTGAAACTTTCCGATGTGGTGCTTAAAATAAAATGCAAAACATGCAAACTTACAATTAACCTTTGCAGATTAATCTTTTTGCAGTGGTCTCACAATTCTGGTGATGAATGCTTTTTTCGTGTGACTGTGTTACAAGTTTCGTTTAAATATTTGCATGCGGTTGAGTCTAGCCCACTAGCTAAACTAGCCACAAGACTCTGTAAATTAAAAAAGCAGTCACTTTTGCTACTCGTAAACTTCTAAGTTCATTTCATGAAATGCATTAGTGCACATCATCCTTTGTCTAACTAATTGATGGATTAGTGTAATTTGGCTCAGTTAGTAGGAGGAACGAGCAAACTTAAATGTCATGCGTGTCGTGTCTGTTATGTTTTGTAATTCGTCTTTGTTATATAGCGTTACAGTTATGTAACAGTTATTAAAATTAATAAGGTGCCTAAGGTACACTTACATAATGCACCTTCACGAAGGCAGCTTTGAATATTTTACGACTGCAGGAAGGTATGACATTTGTTAAGCGAATATGATGATATTTATTAGTTTCATTCATGTAATTTCTAAACAGCTTGTTTGATATTGTACAGCTAGCAAAGTACACTAAAAACCAACTAAAGAGAACGTCGAACTCGAAGGTATTTAAAGTTGACAGCAGCGAACAAAAAGTAGGCAAAAAAATTGAAGTGAAGAAAATGAAGTACGAACCCTGAAGTGGTACGCATATAACCTTGAAATAAATGTTGTGTGTTGTTATCTTATATGCATTATATATATTGTGGTGAGGATGCACGGGATACGAATTGTAACCTAACATTTATTAAATGCACGATTCATTGTTATCCTTTAATAAGAGTCTTATTATAAGACATTGTGCAATGTAATTTTTGCAACATTTCATTCGCTTGGTTAGCACCAGTATAGTATAGAAATGCTTGCATGCAATGTGAAAGAATTTTTAGTTGTCAGTGATGATTTGATTAGTAATAATGTAGGTGCAGCAGTGGTAGCTTCATGTATTGTATTACAGTGTGCCCTATTATAATTTTCGATTTTCGAAACTTTCAAAAATCATCTGGCTGAGAATAAAATGGTGGATTGGAAGTGATAAAAATGGAAAAGTCGGTGTGCATTGTTGGAGCTGGGTGAGTATAAAAACAGTTTATTATGGTCTCTAGAAAAAGAAACTATTAATCGAAAAGAAATGAAATGGAATATAAAGAAATTTTATCTTATTTTTATGTGACCATTACAAAATTCAATTCCAGGTTTTCCGGTTTATGTTCCGCAGTTAAGTTACAGGAAGCATTCCCTCACTACGCCATAACGATTTATGACACGAACAAAGATTTCGGAGGCACTTGGCTAGTGAACACTTATCCGGGATGCGCCTGCGATATTCCCAGTCACCTCTACAGCTTATCCTTTGAGCCTAACCCGCGTAATTTCAGTGTGAATTTAATTCGTCATCTTAACTAGCGCTTGCCAGCAATTAAATTATCTATAATCTTATTATGTCAATTACCTAGGTTGGTCCACGCAGTATGCCTCCCAAGAAGAAATTTTAGCATACATAAAAAAGATCGCAGAGAAGCACAATCTCTACCCAAAAGCGAAATTTCGCCATGAGGTGCAAAAAATGGAGTGGCTGGAAGACACAATGAAATGGAAAGTGAGTGTGGTGGACATGGAGGAAAACTTGGACCTAACTCTTGACTTTGATTTCGTGTAATATGCTTAATACGTAAAATATTTTTGCACATAAAGTAAAAATTTTCTCGGGGCTGCCAAAAACATTTTCTTTTTCTTGAATCGATCTTTTACAAGTAGGAATATGCACATGTGCCTAGTTTATATTATCAGCACGCTCTACTTAAATGAAATCCCTTTATTTCTTTTAACTGCCATTTTCATTTTCGCTTTCATTTCGCAGCTTTTGTGGAACAGGTGAATATCACTTGCCAAAAGTGCCAACAATTTTCACCAGCTTCCAAGGCTTGATGCTGCATACTGCGGAATGGAAACCAGAGGCCGAGGTGGATTTCCAGAATAAAACGGTGGCCGTGGTGGGCAGCGGCGCGAGTGCCATTCAAATTATTCCGAGCATCGTGGAGAAGGTTGGGAAACTTCTTTCCTACCAGCGTACCCCGGCCTGGGTTTTGAGTCGTTTTCAATTTCGCATTCCGCACTGCATCCAGTTGGCGTTTGCCAACATCCCCGTTATGCGACGTTTCTACAGGACGAGCATTCATCTTGCTAATGAGATTCAATATCCTGCCTTTCAAATTCAAGGACTCCTCAGTTTCATCGGTACATTTAATATTAATACCCTAATAAATAATAATAACGAGTCGGTGCGGTTTTTATTGTGTCACTCAATCTCAAATATATGCCCCATTAAATTTCTCCTTTCTCCTATTAAAAACCAGCCCGACCAATCGGAGTCACTCTGGGAAAGTTTCACTTATGGCGTCAAGTGAGGAACCCCCATCTTCGACAGAACTTGTTGCCAAACTACAGTCTGGGTTGTAACCGTGTCTGCCTGTCAAGTGATTACTACCCAGCCCTCGCCAGCGAGAATGTTCAAGTGATAAGGGACGACATTATTCAAGTGACACATGACTCAATAGTGACGAAAGATCGACGAGATAAGATCGACGTAAATTGAAATCGATTTCTTATTCATTTTCTTATTCTCTCCCCCATGTATCATATGACAAGAAAGAATTTTTAGAAAACAAGCAAGTATCAGGAGCTCAGGCAATACTGTAAGCTTTCCTTAACAATAGCCATCTTGAAAATGCAATATTTGGAGCACGGCACATCACATCACTCTTACTCTTACCTTGCCATCGATCCCCATCATATTATCAAGGAGCAAATATTTTCTGTATTACTACAAACTTTTATGCACACACAAACAAGCTTGTGTAAACTTAATGTAAATATGGATGGAGGCAAGGTGCCGGTAGAAAAAAACTTCTAGATGTATACAATTATTATTAGCATAATGTATGTGTGTAAGTATAGCTAAGTTGAACTGAGCTGAGTTCTTATTGCTTGCTCCAGGTTCTCATATTAGCCACTGGATTCCAAATCCATGAATATTTTGGCCCAATGGAAATTGTGGGGCGGAAGGGGGAAAACATCTTAAGGAAATGGAAAGTTGATGGGCCATCAATCTACCTGGGCATTGTATCTCACTGGATGCCAAACCTTTTTTTCATCCATGGCCCTGGCGTTGTAAGTTGAAATACATGGAAAGAAAAGGAAAAATAAGCAAAAAATTGTACCGCTACAGTTACATTACAGCAAGGAGAGAATTGAAGTGACAGAAAAACATTTTTTCTCTCTTTTTCTACTCTACTAAGCTTTCCTTCCTGATCTGCTTCCCTGTCTCCTTTTCCTTGGTATGTCTTCAAAAAAACTAGAAACATTTTCTTTTCTCTTCCTCCTCTTTCAGTCTTCAATTGCATCCTTCAACAAAATGTGGAAATAAAAAATGCAAAAAACGTAGACTCTGAGTATGTAGCTTCGGCTACAAAACCCAAACCAAGACAATTCCTTTGGAAAAGCGAAGAAAAGAGATTTTTTTCTTTCGTTGACAATATTTTTATTGATTTGGAGAATTGTGTGCGTTCGTTATTATTGTTATTACATGTGCCTTTCTTTCATTCTTTTCCTCTTTGTATGTAGGATCTTGGCCACAACACTGGCTTATTTACGATTGAATGTCAAGTGAATTGGATTGTTCAGATGATAAACGAAATGGAACGAAAGGGAGCGTCAGCAGCTTCCGTCCACAAATCAGTGGAGGATGAGTACATGCTCAAGCTTAAGAGAGACATGAGGAAAACGATTTGGTCGAGAAATGACTGTGGCTCATATTATGGCAACTCGAGTGGCCTGATTACCATCGTCTACCCCAGAAGTCAAATTGACTACTGGCTGCGCACCCGCGCCTTCCATGCCAGAAATTTTCAATTTTTCTTTCGAAATGGAGAATAAAACATAATAAATTCCTTTTCGCACAGACAAGTGACATTCCCTATTTAATTGAATGCATGCTTCAATATGTTGATTAAACGTAACCAAATATTTATGGAGATTTTTTTTTCTCAAGAAAAAGTTCACTTTTCACTAAAAGATTAAAAAAGAGGGTGCAAGAAGCAGAAATGTCGCACCGAGTGTGAGTGAAGTTGGTACATACACACAACAAAAAACTTAATCTTGTTTCTTTTTTCGAGTCCCGTCATGTCATAGTCACAGGGAAAGAAAAAAATAGTTTATATTTTCCCATGTAAAGTTAAAACTTAGCTGTCAAAGTGAGAGGGTGAAGTTTTTCTCTTTTCAAAAAAGTATCGGATTCGAAAAAGCAAGTTTTTAAAAGAAGGGAGAAAAAAAGCAATCTCTTGTGTCGGAGTCAATTTATGTACGGGAGTCATTGGAAAGTAGGAACGCATAGCCCACGCACATTCGTCTCGAGACATGTAATAGGTTATGGTTAAAGGTTAGTTAGCCTTCTTTAATATCCCTATCCATCCATCCGGGAAGGTTACCTTGCTTTTCTCCAGAGAAAGAGAGAGAAAAAACATCTTTTTACAGTTTACAGGAGTAAAGCTAAGCTTTGCTCAATATAAATCCACTCTGCGTGAAGTTTCCAGGCTCTTCACTCTGCTTTCTCCTATCTTTACTAAAGTTAAGTTTAGCTAACCTTTTGAAAAAGTGCCACGCTGCATTCAACTTACCGGATATTTTATGTCTGCAGACAGACAATTTAAAAAGCCAGAGATTCAAGACGGCCACAAACACTGCTCGTACGAGGCAGCCGCCAGCACTGAATAAAAAGCACTGCATAGCAGAGAAAAAACAACTTTCGCATTCGCCTATAAATGCAGGCACATTTCAGCATTTATTTACTACTGACATTGATTTACTTTTATTCACTTTAAGTTATTGCGCCAAGAAGATGTAGACGTTCTTTCTCTGTGTAGGAGAAGTTTCGTTCTGCATCTGGACTCTGGTCCCAGGTCGACCAGAACGAAAACGCCGAAGAGAAGAAACAGAAAGTGAACTGAGCTGAACTCAGGAATCAGCAAGCAATGAACGAACGAAGGTAAGTAAAGGGGCAAAACAGAAAATATTGTAGTAAAGTGAAAGTAATGTGATGTGATGTGTTTTGAAAACATGGCAAGTTATGGCTTTACCGCACCACCCAAACATTCACTTTGACGTTGCGTTGTGTTGCCAAAACTCGGGCTTTCAAAGACTCTCCAAAAGTTATTTGACCTCCCGTAGATTTTTAATGTTTACTGGAGGAAGATGTCCTTCCAAACTGACACATGAGGTTATGTACGTTAATAAGTTAACGTTATGCTATGTAACGTAATACACAGACTGCCTACTTTGGTTCTACTTTTTACAGAATTTTAATTACTTATTAGAATTAGAATTATAATTGTATAGCCAAAATGTTATATTATGTAATGTTGTAGGGCTGAATGCATTTAAAAAACTTGAAAAGATGCTAGCAGCAAACAAAAAAGAGATTCATCAACTTTCCCTTTTCTTCTTCAATACTTCAATTGAATTTCCAACTTTTCCTAACTTTTTTTCTTATTCGATTTATTCCTCCTGAAGGAAGCTAGAAAATGGAATAAAGTAATTCTTTTACAAAATGGGCCATATTATATTTGGGACTTTCTCCATTTATTTATAAAAGGTGCACACACTCTATACTCAGCTTGTATCATTCTATTTAATGTAAGTAATTACAATATTACATTTTTATGAGGAACGAAAAAGAAAGTTGACTTTCTTCCCTTGTGGATGTACACTGTGTTTAGTGATAGTTAGTCAAAGCTCTTAAAGTTGACTGTAACCTAATTCGGGCCCATCATTCAAGCTTCGCTAAGTTTTTACATTCTCTTCTCTTCGCTTTCTTTCTTTTTCTTCTCAGCTGTGTCAAAAAGTTTTTTTTTCTCCAAATAGGAAATGTCACTTTTTCGTTTTTTGATAACTTCGCAACAAGCAATGTCTCTTGTCATAGTGTTCTGATGAAGTGAATGTCATCCATTCACTATTTTTAGAAAAACATAGAAAGACATGGAACAGGAAAAGACCATAGACTAAAACTTTTGCTCACTTCCATCTAATGCATAGTCTTTCTTTGTGTAAACCTTCTCTAAGGAGTCAAATTATTCTCCTTACAGAAAATTCTCCGTGGGTGCTGACTCACTGAATGAGCAAACGAATTCATCGAAATCATTAACAAAACCGTACCGTTACCACACCATGACCACCCTTCGAGTTAATAAAGTCCCCGTGACCCCTTTTGTGTCACTCACTGACAACTCCTAATTGCAATTACATACAATAACGACCACCGATTTTCCTCGTGTGACAACAAGCTAAGCTAGTTAGTTAATGGGTCCTTGAAAAGTAATAATCATACAAAATATTATGATGGCGATAATAATCGTAAACATAACGTAACAATAATATTTACGATGTAAACAATTATTTTTCTTTTTATCGTAATATCCGAAATTGCAATCTTTTTTCAATTGGGGGAAACGAACCAAAAACAAAGTATTCCCTGTGACCTCGTAAACTTTGCACAGAAAATTATTTGTAATGTACAATTTTTGTGTTCACTAATTCTGTGTGCGTTTTGTATAATAAAAATTGACTCTGATGAAATTTGGGCACAGGTCAAAGAATAAAAAGTAATGACATTCCTGAATAAGCAATGCTTTACTTTATCTATCATAATATCATTGGGGATTTGGAGCACACGAGACAACAACCTCGTCTCAAGTTGGAGTTGTTAACCTGATACAGTATGTGTTCACTGGAGTTCGCGATGAAACTTTTTATCATAGATCGAGAACGACAAATCGAAATTTGACCATTTTTTTCGATTTGTCGTTTGTCCCAGTTTTGACTAAAAAGTTTCATCACGAACTCAGTAGCCACATACTGTAAGTAGTATTTACAAACAGCGGAGTGTTGGTCGCATGTCGCACAAACAACAAAAACTTTGCCACTTTCCTTTCCTGGAATATGTACAAATAAAGAATTTATTTACAGAATACTGAACAGCTCAAAATCCTTCCAAAAAATATTTTCCCGGAGTGGAAAAAGTAAGGAGAAAAATAAACGTTTTTGTTGTTGTGAGTGAAAGTGATGATGAAATTTATATTATTGACGATGAACACACAAAAAACGAGGAAGGCGAGAAGAATGATGATGAAGTTGGAAGAGTGATAATATCCAATAATTTACATCTTATTTACCATTTTTGTTACTTAAGCTCATGATCAAAGAAATTGTGTTGAAAACAAAGTTTACAAGATTCTATCTAAAGTTATGGAGCAACACCAGCATCATCCATCACATCACATAATCATGATTATTTGTGTCCACGCTAAGTTTATGTTATAATGTTATCTGAGGCATGACTTTTAAAAAAATTCTAATCGTATATTGAGTACTGACTGTTTACTGCAAAACAGAAAAATATTGAAAAGGAAAGCATGTCGAAATCTATATTATATTGACCCCTGCTCAACTATAACTCGCTTCACTCTAAAATTCTGTGCCACGCTACAATGATGAAAGTAAAAGAATAGTCGATATTATAGAAAAAAAATAAAGTAAACTTTTTCCGTTATTATTATTATTTATAGAGACCAAAGGGAAATAACTTTGGAAGAAAGAAAGGGAAATGTAGTTAAAAGGAAAACTATCCATCTTCTTTTCAATTTCCACTGACTTTCCTTTTTTTCTTTAAATTTTTAGTTTACTTTCTTTAGTGAACTTTTTCCTTTTTGATTAGCTGCAACAAAATAAAGACACACTCATTCAAGTACGATGAAGGACGGGGAATTTTTTGAATTGTAAAAGTAAAAATTCAGACACATTTCGTCTACAAAGATGCATGATGCAGTATGCGAATGTAATGTGCTACTTTTTGGTTATGATAAAGTAAAAAAAACATTCAGTACGTCAATACCAACTTGAAAAAAATTGAAGAGGAATGTGACTCCTTGAGACGGAATTAAAAACGACGATGACATTTTTAGTTTTACAACGATTAAGTCGTTGACGTGACCAGTTAAGGGGATAGTAAATACTTCCATATTCAAAAACAAATACGCAGGCTGACCTTATTAAGGACGAATTTCCACTGAATTATAAAAGATGTTTGTTACGAAGAGATCAATGTCTGAAATGCCTGGTAAAATCCTCATTTATTTCATAATCTCCCATTTTATCCTCACTTTAGTCAGAGCAAATTGGCAAGTCGAATTATCATGCGATGATGCGACTGTCTCAACTGTCGGATGTCATGAAATCAAACTCTGAACGAGCAATTGCTGCGTATAGGCGCGAAGGCAGGATTGTTGCCTTTGTCTTTTCAGTTCTTGTCCCAAGGACCCGACTCGAGCAGAGTGACTTTTATTATAATATGTAATAACGATGCATCCGTTTCCTCACTTAACATTCACTCATCCACCTTGACGTGACTTTCAGCTGACTCAATTTTACCCTCTTTTATAAACCAGTCAAAATAGAATAAATGTGGAGCATTTAGGAAGTTAAATCTGTTAAAAAGTGCCAGTCAGCCAGTTCTAGGTGACTTGTCGAGACAGGGGTTCAACGTACCTAATACATGGAGAAAAATAAAGCTCTTTATGAATTTTTATGTGTCACCTAATATTACGCAGATAATAATGCCAGTTTGACTCGACTTTAACTGAATTACTGAATATTATGTGCATTATAGGTTACATTTTTTACTATATTATGCTGTGAATAACTGGAATTTCTGTAAAGTGCGAACTTGTGCGGCCCGCTGACAATATTATTTTGGGGAAAAGTAACTCCAGTCTAATTTTCCTTCCAGGAACAAGGACAACTTTCAACCAGTGTCAAAAAAGAAAGTCAGTCAACTCACACGACGACGTCTCGATATTCGAGGATTTAATATTTTTATTTTATTATTATTGTTGGACTTTTCTACTTTGTCCCACATTTTTCTCTATATAACAGAACAAAAAAAGAAGGTCTAGCCTGAGTCTCTCTTTCTATCTGGTAACTTGCCTTGTCCTGATCCTACTCCATTCTTTTTGCCCAACTGAACTGAGCTGACAGGCAAATAAGAGTCAGAGTCGTGTCAAGTCACACAATCACTTTTTGGTGAGACTCACTTTATTATTATTATTTGGACGCAGAAGACACAAGAATAAAAGGAGGAAGTTAGTATTTACTATTACTAGTAAAAGTATGCAGTGTCTACACTTTCACCACTTTTTCTTCTTCCTGGAGAAATGAAAAAAGAAAAGTGGGAGAAGAAGAATAATAATCATGTGTGCACAAGGAATTTTTTCATCTCTTTAATAAAATGATAAAATGCTTTCTGAATTCCATCACACGCCCTATAAAACTTATTCAGTGACTCATTTATTATTTCAAGATTCTCTTTCGCCATCGTCAGTTTGGGACTTACTTGAGTTGAGTTTGAGTTTCAGTCTGCTTGTCAAGTGCGCTTAACTTCTAATACCTACCTACCTAGACGAACTTACAAAGAGGAATGACTTTTCTATGGGCATCATTATTTTTTATCATTCAAAAAACTCAAAACACATTGAGCTTTTGTGAGTGAGAAGAGGAAGACACTCAAAAAAAGGTGAAAAAGGATCATTATTATGATGAAGTGAGAATAAATTTACTCACTTTTTCAAAGTGTTTCTCTCTCGAGCATAATATAATACAATATTTTCTGCCCATGATCATCGAAGCATTCATTCACTCACTCACTGCTAGTAATAATGAGAATAATGATAAAGAAGCAAAGTTGAAGTGGAAGGCAAGGACAGCAATAAATGATGAATGTCAGTCACTCTGTGACATCATCTTATGAAGTCGAGATACTTCCGGAATGATGCTTACCAAAACTTTCGCTAAACTTTCGGCTACTAACATCCGTGTCAGTAGATTTCCAAAGAAGTCTGTTATAATAATAGCAATAATAATGGCGGAATCATCGGCATCATTATTTCTTGGAAATGTTCTTAAAAATATTCCATCACTTCCTCATCGCATGCAAAGGAGAGTGTACAAGCAAAACAACTTCAAAGCAATGTAATGTAATAGTAATTCCCTTGTTGATCCTATGAACTGTTTAGAAAGAGTTTAGTTTTGTTGCCTCTATAGACACTCAAAGATATACGTGTAGTAATGCACCATTTTTTCTTGTTTACCCCACAGCGATTTTACTGACACAAACAAAATGGTAAAATGATTACTCTACCCTGCCCTAACTGGGAGATTTTTTTTTTGTAAAAAAAGTCATGCATTACCGTTATTAACATTAAGTAGAAGAGGTTATGACAAGGCACGAGAATTCGTGATTAAACAAACAAGCCATTAGACATATACAAACTATTTACTTACTTTACTACAATACAACAACGGCTTTTCGGTTGGTGTTTGAACAATCTAGTACAATAAAATAATTGCCCTCGAGGAGTTGAGCAATAATAATAATAATCTTATGGAAAGAGCATAAAATAAAATAAAATAAAGACGATTAAAGTTACAAGTTACATTGAGGGAAATAAACAAAGACACTGTAACTAATGATAAGTCTACCGGTTTTTATCGGATTTGCATTTGTTTCATTATTTTACTACGCAATCCAAAAAACTGTCTCGTTTGCGGTCGTTATTTATTTCAGCTTTAGAAATTATTCTATTGATGGCTTTAGAGTTTAGAGTGGAAACCTAAAGTGCAGCAGGGTCTTATATTCTCCAGTATTAAGTGGTTCTCGTTCAGTTTTACCAACTAAAGTTATTATGGTTATTGTTATTGTGTGCGTATCGTATGTCAGGCGGGTGATTAGGAACGCCTGTTGTTCCTGCTCATTTGCATTCCGTTAATGCCAAGTCAATCTTGCACTGCACAGGGCACACAGCTGGGGAATGCTTCACTCGTTCTAAGACACGACATCACTTCCACCTCCACATCCACCTTCGGCGGAGGTTTTTCTACCTGTTCCTCTCCAGACTCTAATCAGCCCTAATATAATAATCCTTCTCGCTCACTCTCGCTTTTCCCAGTCTCATTTCAATGCTAATGATCAAAAGAGAAAAAGTAGACAGAGAAAGCAGCGGAAGGGGAGAGTTTTTATTTTGTGGTATGTTTTACATTAGAAAGGTCTCGTGACTCGATTCCAATGAAAAACTCCTAAGTTGGAAGCGAAGGTAAAAAAAAATTTGCAACTTTACATATCATTACCGCTATACCATGGTGTGCACGTGCGTGGGTGAGTGTAGGAAACTTTATGGAATAGGAGGAAACGCGATAATATAATATTATGGTGTTTGCCACTCTTCGTCTGAGTCTGAGTCGGGTCTAATTACACAAAAAACTTGACTATTATACTTACACTATTAAAAAGGCAAATGATCGGGGAATTTGTTTGTGGGAATAATAACAAGCCTTTAAACCAATTTGCTGCAGTTTCCTAAACCACTTTGCGAGTATTGCGTACTCCGACTCTTACAAGTAAAGAGTGTTGACGTTTTTTATCGTTCCTTTATTTCTGCGCTCATGACTTTTTCATATTTCGGTTTCAGAAAAATGTGAATGTGATGCAAAGGTGGTTTGAATTTGGTTTATTTATGCAAATTATATTAGTGTTATGTTGCATAACTCACTTTGGTCAGCTTGTCACGTCAGTATATTAATGGGCTAATAACGATCGTGAAAAGTTCATCATGCCAAGTCTACTCAAAGTCAACTGAAATGCCATATCTAAAGACACGTTATGTAAGTAAAGTAACTAAAGTCATAGTTTGTGTATGCATCATAAGTAGCTCTTACACAACTCTGAAATGGGAGTCGGAGCACCACATCATAAGTATTGAGTACTTATTAATAATCATCTAGGAATTTTCCATACGTTAGTGTCAAAAGCGAGGATCCCCTTATTCTCTAATTTATTCACACATGAATGAGACATAACTGAAGAGCCAAGAAAAACGTTTCGCATGCAATTGTACCCACAGTCACCAACACATACATAATTCAAAGAGACAGACAATACGTAATCCACTTTGTGCTTATGTAAGTAATTGAACAAAGAAGAGAGACAATTCTGAAAATCGTTCGACACAATAGAGAACTAACTTGACTGAAACATAAAGTAACAAAAGCAAGTACTGTAGTACTAAACAGGTAACTTGAGTTAAGCTGAGGTGAGAGTTACACAAGATTTTTGATTGGAAATGAAGTAAGAATTCCTTAAAAAGGTTAGCATCCAAAGTATCTGACAAATCCACCATTTATTCATTACGTTCCTAGTCACTCAACTCCCACTCTCTTTCACTCCCCTGCCCGCAACCACATTAAATGCCACAGTAGCTCAGAGTTTGAACTCTTCACTTTCCTCCTCTCTACTTAATACAAAAAAGGAACTTGCTTCTTCCGCTTCCACATGAAATCGTCATGATTTTCCTGCAAAGCTCACTCCCACATTCTCATTCACTTTCATTTCCCTCTAGTTTTTTCACCCTCATTCGCGCTCACTGCACTCTCACTGCTTTCTCACAAGTTCACAAGGCTCATTAATTAACCGTAAAGTTGCCGGCATGGTATGAGCCGGAGTCTAGCATTAAGTTTACGCTAATGTTAACGCTAAAGCTAATGGATGCCAGGCCGGCACATTACACATTCTGAAAAGAAAAAGTCTAGTCTACTAAACTTAAGAAGATATTATAATTTATTTTTCTTTATTTCCTTTTCCCTCTGTTTACTACAACCAACCAACGAACGCTCGTTTGCTAAAAAATGATGATGATGAGAAACATTGAGTAAGGATGGAGGTATAATATCAATAATAATAATAATAAGTTTTTTGGAGAAAAAAGCACGCATTATGTAAAGAGGGGAAATTAGGGAGTCATTTGAGTGTAATAAGAAATAAATGCAAAGTAGATAGGCACATAAAAACTTTTTTATTACCGGCCCTAAAACGTGTGAAAGTTTTCATGGAAAGCTGCTTTCTTTCCACATGCAAAGACTTTCAGTACTTGTAAGTAAAAAGAAAATGAGTGTAGCTGAAGCTGTCTTGGAGCTTTGAAAAGGATTAGTTGAGCAGAGTAATTTTTGCGGTGTGTGATGGCGATGAGGTTAAAATTCAAAAGTCACCAGGCAGACATCGAGGTATAATCTGGAGTCTAATTTTGAATTCTCTTCTTTAGAGATTAGATAGAGGATGAAAATATTGAGTGCAAAGTGGCCGATAAGTTGCAACTCAGCTCTGCTGAGACCACTTTCTTTTCAAAGTATTATTATCATCATCTCACCTCAGTAATTTTACAGCCCCATTTTAAAACATTCCTTGCATCAACTAAACTTTTCTGCCTTCAACTTTGCAATCAAAACTGGACTTGTGCACATGACATGACACGACCAAGACCGTATCATATTATAATATTTTCCTGTTCTTGAAAATTTCTCCGAATTTTAAGAAGGAGCTGCCAGCATCAGAATTATTATTATTATAAAATGACGCACCTGAATTTGACCTGTTTCCTGGAACCGGAAAACTTGTGGTTTACTCGTTTGTTTGTGTAGGAGATGAAATGGAGTTTCTGCGTATAAGCAGATGAAATAGCCGTCGGTTATTTATGATTTGTCACAAACCGAGACTTTACAAAGATTTCGGATCTTTAACTACCTTTACGTAACAATGGTCTTATTTTTAATTATACAAGCGAGCAATATTACTTAAATTGAGTAAGATGGTGTGAGTGATGCGACCAAATATTACCTGCAAGACTTTCTCCTCTTGACGTGCGTCCTTCAACCGGGTGAATCCTCAAGTGTGGAAGTAGGTCAAAAAATCTCAAGTGCGGTTTGCATACTGTAATTATAATGTATCTCTGCACTAATTCTAAATACGGGTTACCTCAGCTGAGGTTTTACCTCATTTCTTGACTGGGCTCTGCTGGATAAAAAGATTGAGTTGAAGTGGAAAGGAGAATTTAAAAGTGGGAAACGATGCGACTGTGTACAAACCAGCACGTCATTCGTTGTTAAATACATACGTACCTATGATTTACTACCTACTTTGAAAATAACGACACGTTAGGTGTCATTATTATCGGGTCAGAGCGTAAACATGGGAGAAAAAAATAGTTTGCAGAAAGTCGCGAATTATTATCTGACGTCATTCATCTCCATCAAATCGGAAAGACTACTTTGAAATAAACTTTTCCATTTTTGCTATTCACTTCACTACCCTAACGAACGACTCAATAGGCAGCTAGTGAAGTCCTGCTGTCACTGGCGAGTGAAGTGCAACAACACCTGAAGGAAAAGTCAAAATAAATTATGCCAAGTGTCGTCTCATCTTCATTTAAAAATGTCTTTGAGTCATCGTCATCATAAACATGTTATGAGAATGAAGCAAGATGAAAAGGTTGTTAGAAGAGTGAGACGAAGAATTCATTAAACTGGCGCTAACACATTCTCAAAAAGCTCTTGAAGACGTTTAATTACTGTAACTTCGACTTCCCCCTAATACGATTAAGGTTATTAATGGTAATGAGCAAAATTGCTGTAATAGAAAAAGAAAATTTGAATTGAGACGAGACACCCATACAAAATATTTCCAGATGTTTAATCTGTAAGCAATGTGATACATCCTTTATGATGAATCATTCGCCGAAAAATAATTTTCATTCTGTGGAACAGATGTTGCGTATTTGATTAACCAAACAGATAATTTTTCTTAGTAGTACAGCCAAACAGTGAATGTCTAGTGTCTGCAGGTTTAGACTTTGACGCACAATGATTACAAACCCACAAGAGTAAAGCCAAGGTAAAAGCGAAGTGTAACCTAATTCAAAATATCTAGGTCATGCTGAGACGATGTTCCATGAAAATGAAGATGAAAAGAAGAAGAAAAATGCTTTATTCATCGCGTTCGTCCTTTCGTTCGGTTGGACATAGGTTGATTCTTGAAGCATTATTCTTTTTTCGGTGAAAGCATCTGTCACAGACAGCCTACGCAGGACATTTTTTGACCCTCACAGGTACGCATTGATACCTTACATTAGATTTACATAACATAACAGGATGATGATACGCTGCTTCTCATGGCTCTTATCCACAGCATAATTCATGCTATGTTAGGTATGTACAGAGTGTTGGTTGTGTAAGAGAGAGTACCACATTTTTCTCATTTTCTACAATAATGCAATGTAAAGAGAGCAGAGGACAATTCAAGGTAAAATAAGGAATTTCCTTTTTCATCTGAAACTGAGCAAACATTACGCCTACGTAAGAATGTATTTCAATAACTTGAGCAATAAATTTCCTGCAAGGCTATTTCCTTTAATCTTGCCTTATCTGCGGGAGAATCTAAAAATAAACAGGATGGCGATGCCACACACAATGAAATTCGGCGATGGGCGAGTTTTTGAAGTGAGGGTTTATTTTGAATTTGAAGTCAAAAAATTGACTTCATTTTTTTATTCTATTTTATTGGAAAATGGACCATATTGTATAAATATTACCCACATAAATGTACTTATGTGCTTATACACTCTGGGAATGTATTTCAGAGTGTTACGGACAGTAAGTAAAGAAATTAAAGTCAATTACAGGATGAAGAATGAAGACACAGGGAAGAGAGAAAGTAAAATTGGATTGAGAGAAAGAGAAAAGTGGAAGAAGTCGGAAGAGCAGAACATCTCCATCATCGTATAAAAGCTGCAGCAGAGAAGTAGCACGTTTCAATGGCAGACAGGTTGTACGATGCAGTATAAGAAGACAATAATATTTTGACAGTTGGAGAAAAAGAATTCCAGGGGTTGAGTTGAGTTCGAGTTAAAAAGAAAATAATGAGTTACAAGAAGCAGAATTCCTGCCCTGTCCACTTTTCCCTTTCTCTACCCTCTTGCTCCATTTATCTTTCTTTACATTTATTTCGAGTGGAGCACCATCACCATCATCAGCACTCACCACCAGACCGTAGCTTCTCTGGTCATCGTTGGACATGGACACAATCGAAAAAACGGCTGTATTATAGTGAGTGAGTGAACTCTTTCCTCCCATCAAATTTGCTCCACTGAACAAGAAAGTTAAGAGGTGTACCTATAGCTAGCTAAATGTGATGTGTGTTATGTTATGTAATGTTGGTTTGGTGCACACATACATACAAAATACGGGGTTGTCGGTACTGGAATGGAGGCGAGTGCTGAAATAATAAGATAAGAGTTCAGAGTTTGTTTCAGTCAATCAAACGACTCATTACCCTTTTAAGACAAGTCGTGTTCAACAATAATGCAGAGACAACGCGCTTTTTCCTCTTGTGAAAAGTAAAATGTACTTTCGAGAAGAGAACAACTCTGACACAACGTAACATAGCGTTTGTGATAGTTACCCTTTCGCCTTCGCTTGTCGCTTTTCCGGCGAAGAGGCTTTTGCCTTTTCCTGATGATGAGTTATTTTCTCTTGTATTACATTACAGCACCAGCTCTCACTCTATGTTTGTGTTGGTACCACGGAGCAGAAGAGAATTGAACACAGATTGCACAACACTTTCTTTTTCTCTTTCTAGTAACTCGCTACTCGATTAAACATGTTTACGCGTCATCTCCTCTTCCTCTTACGCGCCACCAGACAGATGAGAAAGTTTCGCCGAGAAATGAAAGTGCTCGTGTGATACATATTTCCTCTGCGGACAGTTACTACTACAACACAAAGTACATTGACACTGACAACAGGGAAAGCCGCTTTACGGAGAAAATAAAATAAAAGTCAAATGCTCAGGGAAAATTTTCGGGCAAAGTTGAAACTTTTTGGAGTTGAGATGGCACAATAATACAGATACAAGAGTATATATAGGTACATATTTATTTACAGCGCGTGACTGAAATCCACCAAAGGAAAGAAATAAAACGAAACAATGGAAGAAATTAGATGGAATATTTAACGGTTTTATCCACCTAGCCTGTTCCAGCTCAGCAACAAAAATTTGTTTAAATGTGTCATTTAATGTGTGAATGACACGATAAGATGTGGCTGGTCGTAAGAAGGCACTTAATAAACACATGAAATCCACAAAATGCACAATTCCTTTCTTTTCTGGCTTTCTCCGGTTAACATTGAGCTGCGAGCTAAGCTGAGCTGAGCTGAATTGAAGAAATAAAAAGTTTTTGTTTATCTCAGCGGTGTGTAAGTAAGTAGAGTACATAAATGGAATAAAATGGAGAGAGAGGCGGAAAAAGTGAGGGAAAATGTTTAAGACCTAATTTTAGAGCCCATTGTCGAACTAATAAGTCGTACGACGCCACGGGACACATTTCTCTCCAGCAGAGTAAAATAAACCTTTTGCTTACTTGCTTAACTTGAAAGGGGCTGTAAAATCTAAAAAAATATATTTACATATACGTTAAAAAGGCTCCACAAACATATTTAAGTGAACTAAAACTGGTGAAGTGGAGATGAAACGAAATGAAATGAGATAAGAGAAATGTTTAGGACTATGTAGATGTAGGACTTTCACTTTTTTCCTCGTACAAAATATATTGTTTACATTTGTCTGGAAAACGCGCCGTTATATTGCATTATTACTTAGTGTAAAGAGGCTGTTATGAAAAATGGAGCAAATTTGCATGATGAAGTAAAGAGAGAAGAAAGAAAAAAAATAAGTGGGGCTGGAACTAATATGGTGCTACTTTCTACTAAGTAAGCGCAAGCGAGCTCATCTTTGTCCTACTCGTACACATCATATCATATCATCACATCACACGATAACCCATTCACAGTTCATATTCTGAAATACGCCAAGATGAAGTGAGCACTTGATGGTCTCAGGAATTCCTCGTGTTCTGTTTTGTGTGTGTGTACGCCATAGAACTACAAAACCGGGTAAGTGTAAGAAGACGATTAGATGATATTACCACGATGAAACGTATCATCCTGGGAGTAAAATGCAAAACAAGGAAAAAGTGTGAAGTGTAAAGTAACACGTAATAAAGATTCGTCCTACTCTCCGTTTATTATTACAACCGTCACATTTAATAAAGCGTCTTCATATACCTACTTAGGTACATTACATTCCTCATCCACTCGGCCGCCCTTCTCGTCTTCATATTATTATGCCACCAGACCACCACTAAAGTCCGAGTGTTGTATTTATCTCGTGATATGCACACAACACACACTTAGGTATTCACACGTTTGTAAGTAAAGTAATGCGCATTAAATAGGTATATCCAGAGAGACCACGGACCCGACCATCATCAACTCCACAAGAGAAGTCGCTCATTCGTGTGGCGCTGGTATGGTGCATCATATCATATCATATTTATCCTCCACTTTCACCACCACCACCACCGTCGCCGCTACTCCTTCCCGTCTTCATAATATCCCATCATTTCATTTCATTTCGTTTCATATCATGGTCGTTCCTCTTGTGACTTCATCATCAAAGATATACATATTTTTGCATTTTAGTATACTGCTCTGGCTACAATACAACCACCACCCCATACATACATTTGACCAACGTTTTTTTGCTGTTGTTTGTTCTCTGACTCGAAATAAAACTGTGGAATGTAATGGGCACCTATTAAAGAAGTCATACAATGCGATGCGTCCTTTCTACATTATCTATAAACTTACATATCTACTTATATACATTTACATTAACTCGTAAGTGGAGAAAGCAAAATTTTCTCCATTATATCGCATGCATTAAATTACAAACTTGAGTGTGCTTAATTCCCTTTAAAATACTTCCTCTTCACTTCCTCCCATCTTGTTGATAGCATTGAAGAAGCAAGCGACATATTTTATGTAATGAAACCCGGAAAACGAGATTCTCTTCTCTGTGTGGATGAGAGTAAGTGAGCTGAGTAAAAATGGTGACTGGATGGATGGACAGTAAATATGCAATCAAACTGAAATGGATTCGTCACAGAGGAGATAAAAGCCCTGTTTGTAGTTTTAATTTGAGTAGTCGCTACAACACAATACAATAAACTTCTTTTAAAGGAAGTTAAAACGCGATTCTCAGAAAGTTAGGTTAAAATGCGTCATTGACATCGTCATACATCCGCGGAAGTAATGAAACTAAAAAAAAACTTCAGTTTTAGTTTACCAAGTTTGAGTTGGCTCTGACTCTGACATTGGTCGGTAAGAGAGGTGGAGGAGGCGGCGGCAATGGAAATAGTAGTGTGGAGTAAAGTACAGTAATGATCGTAAGCTCAGTGTGTGGCCTTTTTAACATTACATTTTGTTTCCATGTTATTTTATTCCAACAAGGGAAAGTACAACGTTTTCAGATTTTCCCTCGTTTCTCTCTTGCCTCCTCCTCTCTCCAGTGCGTTTTTCCCCTGCTTACGTACATTTTCTACATAAATATTGCGTAATGTAATTGTGGCAAATTGTATTTATTATGGTTGCTGCAGGATTTTTCGGATTAGTTACTCTGAATTTATGATTGAATAAAATAGAGGAGGAAGTAGCTGAGTACGAGTAATGTAATCACCAATTTAGATGTCCTTTCATGTCCTCGCTGTTCCATGCCTCACTTCAGCTTTGTGGGTTTAACTCACTTACTTTGACTGCGATGCCTTTTCCCTTGTTCCCTTCTCTTGTTGTGTTTCGTGGCAGTGGCGAGAGGTTTCTGGTAAACAGTAAACAGAAAAAATTGCTGACAAAGGAAAACTCTCTTCCTTTTAACCTACTTTTACTTTTAGCCTCCAGCTCAGATTACGAACGAACGAGCGTTTCGGTTTTTACTCTGGATTTAGGAAAAACACTTGAAAATTCATTTTATTCTAATCAAGTTGAGTCGAGGGCAATTTATTTAAATGCTTTGCCTGCCTGCTATATTTTATCACCGTCTCATCGCAAATACAAATCTTTTATGAAGAAAAAATATGAGGCATGTGGAAGTGGTAAATTTGCCATTTTCCCTCTTTAACTTGTTTTGCAAAAACTGGAAAAGGAAAACCGGCAATTTTCTTAATATGTACGTAGGTCGGGTAAAAATAACTCTGATTTTCAATGTTTGTCCAATTCTCTAAAAATAGCCTATCATCATAACTATATGCTATTCATGCATAGAGACTTAAATATTTACGTATCACGAAAAAAATCAGAGAAATAAAAAAGACCTCTTGGAAAGAAAATAGGAAGTGAAAACTTTCCACTCGCATTTTGCTGAGACGCAAAAGAAAAGACGAGACGCGCTGTGACAATCTCCAGGGAATAATTCAAAGAGAGACACTCAAACTCACGTACACTAATGATAATGATCGGGACTATAGAAGAAGAGGAGGCGCAGCAGTCTAGACAAATAAAAATCCTGCTGAATTTCCTAAAAATTTAACTATGACGGCTGTCGCACACTTCAAGTTTCAAGCGTGAAGAATCTGGCTGATGGGATATGAAATGATATTACTATATGATATCATCGTGCATGCGTTCTTGCGTAATTCTCGGCCTTTCCGTTTATGGGAATGGCAAGGCAAAAATGAATGAATGAATGAAGCATGAGCACAATAATAATAGTCATAACCATAATAATAGTGATAATAATATTACTGGAAATATTACTGTCTCTGCTCTGCTCTGCACAAGTTATGTTCATATTCATGCCACGTGGGAAATTTCCCTGTGAAGTAGTCAACCTCCAGAAACTGTCAACTTCCACTTTTTGTCTTATGCAAGGTAACGCATAACGCAGTGTACGCTACTCTCACATCAGAGACAAAATGTCATTTGCATCCAGATAAGCATCCATAACGATCTGTAAATATATTGGGAAAGTCAAAAAACGTATGTATGTGCCTTACTAACAATAAGCAGAAAAGGGGAGATTTTTAGTGATGATTGTGATTGTGATGAAAACATAAAAATGTGGTTTAGGCATGAAGCAAGAGGGAAAGCAAGGGAAATGTGAAATTTGTGCTTGGCTCCTCGTCTCGTCGGAATAAAAAATATTATGCATATTATTGTATTGCAGATAACCTCGAAACTGGAAACAAAAAACAAACAAAGAAAAACAACAACCCGAGAATGTCATGAATGAAGAAAGAGATATGCAGATTGCGGAGCGAGCAGAGCAGACAAGTGAATAACAATAACATAACAATAATAAAAAGTGAAATGCATTGAAAATAAAATGAATCTGATGGAATGGATGTTTTTCCATTCCACTTTCACTGATCCTCTCTTCCAAAGAAAGAGAAAGCCCGTGTTTTTATACCTGCTGCACACATAAAATACAATCTAGCCTGAAATATGCAGGGAAAGCAATAAATATGAAGGAAAGGTGCATATTGCTGGCAATGAGAGTTTCGAGAATGAATGAATGAATAGAGAATAAGAATGAAAGTATCTCCATAATACATAATAATAAAAAGGTAAATTTCAAAGTGATTGCGTTTTGGTGAATGAAGCAGAGCAGAGAATGCATGAGTGAGTGAGAGGATGATAATAATACACTTTTGGTTTCACTAAGATGAGAAAAGCCAGCGTGTTCCTTTCTTTTATTTTTTTATTGTGGGGTGATGCGAATGAAACTAGCGATGATGATGATGATAATGATGACTGCAGACAGAGGAGTTTAGGGAGAAGTTTGAGTGAGTGAAGAGAAATTCACACACAAACAGAGAATCATCATCAAGAAGCTTTTTTATGTACGGTACATAGCACAAGTAAGAGAAATTCGGTGTTAAGGTTCGTGTCGGTGTTCCCATCGGACCAGACCAGGAAATACTCGAGTCAGTGTAAAAATGAGAAGACGAGAAGCAAAATAAAATAAAATACGAGTAGAAGATAGCATTGGCATTCCCACATTATTAATATCTCCGTACACACGCTGCATATTCATCCGGATCCACGACTTCTACTTCCACCTCCACCTTTTCATTTCATTACATTTCACTTCCACATGCATTCCTCTCTAAGTAAATATTTTTTTGGAGTCGTTCCAGGAATTGCAGTGGTACTAAAGGAAAACGAAAGACAAATAATTTCGTGAAGTGAAAGGCAGGCAGCTGCTTTGCTTGTTCTTATTTTTACTTGCACAGAGTTACACCTCGAAAATGGATGAACGGTGTTTGCAATCTAATGTAATAATGATAATGCGGTGACGATGTTGCTGCTGATGATGAAAAGCAGTTGAGTTCACTTCGCTGATATTATGCTCATAATAATGATGCATTCTTGCCTCGGTAACTTAAGTGAAGTACACGCCGGCAGTTTGCACCGTAATAAATTACAACATTGTTGTAATGTAGTAATGTACATAGGAAATTTTTTCAGCAGACCTTAGGAGAAACGAGCGAAGCATGGCAAGGACAGATTTTATTATTATGGTTTTATGATGATGATGATTGTGTGTGGGCCGGAAGTAAGGTCGCTTATTTGGTACATAGCAGACAAGACGAAAAATACTAAGGTTGTGTTGAACGTTTGAAACTATAAAGTGATAGAGTTGTGAGCTGTGTCCTCTGTCTACAAGTTCGCATTACATTATATCCTCTACCAGAATTGGTTTAATGTTCCACTCACTCTGAGTGAATCAAAGACAGAGATTTTTTACTTTTTTATCTTCTAAAATGAATCCTTTCCACTTTTTGTGTGCACATACACACAAACAACAAGCCAGAGCTTGAGTAAAACGAGCATATTTCACAAAGTCACAACTTAACTCAGCCCTGATACTACTTTTACTACATAAATGGAGTCACATTTTAGTCCACTGCGATGTTTATAGGGGAAAACCGGTGGTGAGTGGATAAAATGGTATCAGATGGTGGAGCAAGTGCACCTGGGAGTGCGAAAAGAGTGGAACGGAGTAGTTGCAATCTATTTTCATTACCACACGTAAATCCCGTTAGAATTTCGGGGATGTGTGTAAAGTAAAAGTTTAAAAGCAAGACTTTTCTCCTTTCCTTCTTTGTCCTTGCTCTTATATAAAATACACCACACCACCTTAAAGCAACAGAGCAGAGCAACTCTGGCAATTTTCTTGTGTAAAGCTTGTCATTTTCTTTCGCGAAATTGGTACAATAAATTTTCTTAAATTTGAAATATGTACTTTGAAATGGCTATAATGGTATTTCACTTTTAATTTCTCCTATAAAAATCTGCATTGTGGAAACGAGACCACCAGAAGAATCACACACAGGCAAATATTATGCAACAGAGAATTTTCACGCCTAGTAGAAGCTAACATACAATAAAGTAAGAAGAAACATCTTCGTTTTGTTTGTAAATACATACAAAATCTACTCCTAAATACATATGTAGCTCAACTAGAAATTCCGCCTTTATTTTCATAAACTCTACTTTAGTACCAGTTGATGGAAAAGGCCGACATTTTTATGTAAATTGCACCTAACCATCTCTGAATCACGCGCTCATCCTCATTCAATCCTCCACTTGATTGTCTTGAGTCGTGATCTTCACCAGTGGGTAACTGAACTGAGCCGAGACAGTGAGTGTTGACTGAGTGAAAATGGAAGGTCAAAATTTATCTCCCGAAATCCATTTCGAGATGATCCCTCATAAAGAAAATAAGGAGAAAAAAGTTACCCTCTTTCCACACTTCTCCCGTTTCTCTTCAATCTTTATTTAATTCTTTTCGGGAATTGGAATTACTGACACCATCAGGCATCAACGAACCAACCAAGAAATTTCCTAAATACCGGGCATCATTCACATAAACATTTCATAAGTATGTGCATTACATATGTGTGCGTCCATTGTATTCAGTTCCCCTCACCCCATTCTATCTTGAATGATCTATCTCCATCATATCCCGTAAAAGCAATTGAGACTTGTCATGTGACCGTGACACAAGCTCAGGGTAAAAAACATTAAGTGCAAGTAAGCACAAAATAAATACAACTCTGTAATTCTCACGACTCCAGTCCCCCCGTTTTTCTCCCCGGTTTACCTATGGCGGCGGTAGTAAATTTTAGTGTAATGTAATCTAATGTAATGCAGCCTTTCTTAAGGGAGGGACGTGGACGTGGTTGTGGTTATGACTATAAGTAGATACATGTTCCACACACGCTCTATACAATCACTCCTGGTTTTTATATTTATATCGGACGACATCAGCCACCAGTTTTAATGTCATCATCATCAATGAAACGAGGTGAGAACATTCTTTGAAATGGACGGTTGGTCGACTAGACTAAACTATGCTAAGCTAAAATAAAAAAAGCGTAGGATAATGTAGCTACAACGTAGCATGTTTCTTTGATACTGACTACACAATAATATTATCACCCCTCACTTCAGCCAACCACGACGGTTAAACTGCCATTTACGGTTACAACCATCTTTGAATTTATATACATGCCGGGACATACGTAACGAAACGCCTGGTGCATTTTTATAATCGCATGGCCACACACACAACTAAACTGTAAACTCTAGCAGAAGTGTAAGTGTAATGGAATGTAAGAAAGTTTGGGTAGTAAAGTAAAAGTGGTATTCATAGCGCATTGTGTTTTGTTGTGTGTAAACTAAAAGTAAGGGGAAAGCAAGAGGAAAAAGCAGCAGTTCATAAAATTAAACCGGCTTTTTTATGACACTGTAAAAAGTTGCTCGGGTCGGTCAAACAGCTACAGAGTACAGAAGAATTTTATTCCTTTTTTGTTATTCTTTATTTTTGTTGGGCTTGCGTCGAGCCGCAATTCAAGGAAGAGGAAGAAACGGCTCAGCGTGGGATCACTGTTCTTACACTGTAACAGCAACAGCACACGACTAGACCAAACCCAGATGCAATTCTCTGTTAGCCTTCACCTTTATCAAGAAATACAAAATTGTATTTTTATTATTTTAGAAGCCATTCACAAATTTGTCACATCCAATTTATTTTCCATTTCATTTTCCGCCTTGTTGTCGAGCTTTGATTTTGATTTCATTAGGAAATGCCATTGGATTGAAATTATTTTACTTTATTATACAGAGAAAGGCAATGCTCCTTTTGACTACTTAACCAATAAGAAAGGGCATAAAAGAAAAGAAACCCTTTGCGATTTCAGGCCCACGCACACAAAGTTGAAATTAGGTTTGTCTCAATGAAGTCAGACAGAAAGGGAACAAAAAAAGATGGTGAAAGTGAAAACACTAACAAATCGCTTATTAGTCGACGAATTAGGAGCATTTATCTTGTCCAAATATCATTTCAATGGAAAGAAACAGCGAGGTCTGAGACTTTCTTGTCAAGTGTTGTATGTATGTAGCTGTAGAGTAGACACAATCTGAATCTGGACAGTAACAGGAGCGTTAACCTGGTCCGGGTCTCGCTCCTGAGTCTTAGACTCAGTCTGAATGAAAGGGAAAAAACGAAGCTAACACAATTCCTCGTCTGTCTGTCTGACTTTTTATAAGCCGTTTACTCCTTTCGTTTCCAGTCCTCCTTCCAGTCCTCCTTCCAGTCCAATTCCTCGTCGTAACATGAACTACTCGTTATTTTCAGTCAATTGATTAGGCAATATGTGAAAGAAAACGTGAAAGTCGTGTTAGCAGCAAATGAAATGAAATGAAGGGAACGAAATGGATCATGAACGAGCCCTGAAATAATCCAGTGATCCACCTCCACTTCCACCTCCAAACATCGTCTCAGTTTAACAAAAGGCAACATGTGCCGCCGTTCCGTTTCATCAGGACAGAAGGCGTCGTCGTCTTACCTTATAAAATTGGTTTAACATATATGCAGACACACACTGCTTCTGTCATAATTTGAGTCGTAAAACTACCCAAAAAAGCTGCTTTCACTTACCTTACCTTACATTACCTGCCTGAGTCTCCTGCGTCATCGTCCTCCACCGTCGCTGTCTCGTTCTATCAGAACATTCCCAGAAGCGGGGGCCGGATTGCACGGTGTCATTTCATTACCACTCCTTTGCACCATGAAAAATACGCTTGTCTTTTCTTGTCATCACTCATTTCATCTCTTTCACCGTTTTCTCCGTCTTTTCGCCCACTTTTTTCTCTTTGCAAAAATCAGTCAGAATGAAATGGTTTCTAAGCCGAGCTCATTTAATCTTCGTTTCGTTACACACTAACCGCATTTTCCCTCCTTTTCACAAACATGCACTCATTTTTTTCTTTTTCTATAAAAATAAATAAATACCTACATACGCTGGGAATTTACAAGTGAGAAAAAGGAAAAGTAACGCAAAAAATGGCGCATTGACGATGAAGCTACAGCTGCACACACACGTATGTATGTTCTTTTGAAAAGAAAAAAGGAGAAAATGAAAAGAAGTGTGGCTCCGGCTCCATTCTGCCGTTTTTGTGCAAAGTACACAGCCGAGCTAAAGTCTCCAGAGACCTTTTGGAACTTTTTCATTCATTCGTTCGTTCCTTCACTCATTTCGAACCACTTAGGTAATATATTTTCGCCCGCAATAGAAAAACTTCCCCGGTGTAAAGCTGATTCAAAGTAAGGAGGGAATTCTTTTTTTCTTCTGCTTTCTCCTACACTACAGAAATTGTGTGTTTTTTAGTTAAATCATTACTTTATCCCGTCGACGACGCAGTAATTAAAATAAGTAAACTAATGAATACGACAAGATGCAGTAGCATCGGAAATTTTCACGGGATCTGCGTTGCAAAACCTTCATATCATAATAATAATATTACTACTACTAAGGAAAGTGAATAAGTTTCTTTTTCTTCCGAGGAGAAATATTTTTCTTGAAAAATGAAAGAAACGAATGAATAGGCTTAAGGCTGGTGGATTGTACTTGTCATACCATTTTACTTGACTCTCTTCGAGTCATCTGACGATGACAAATTACTCGCCCGTCCGCGAGCATCGTGATCGTCGTGATCGCGAGTTGAGTGGTTGGTGCACTACTCGAAGATTCATCTTGTATCTAACCTAATAAAATCAGCTTGTTCGAGAAACAGCGAGCAGATGAAGATGAAGAAAGAAATGGAATGAAATTGGGCGCTCGCTTACTCACTCACTCGGGCAAACGAGGCTTTTCACTAGAAAATCATTACGAAAAAAAAAAGTTTTTTTTTTGCAAATTGAGCGATCAACGCTCGTATGCACTAGAGATTTGAATTTTTGACCTAGATAAACAAGAATAAGTTTCTGCTTAAATAGGAAAGAGAAGTTAAAAGAAAACATTATTTTTATACCTTGGAGCGATACTTTAACTTAAAAATGAATCATGCTGCTCCAGGCTATTTTAATTTAATGGGGAGGGGAAGAGAAAGGAGAAAGTAATAGAAAATTGGAGAAAAGTTTTAGGTATCTAGTTTACTAGTACTTTGCATCATGTATGTACATACATAGTTATGTAAATACGTTCTTGTAATATTTGCATAAAAACAAATTTTATTGATCTCTACGCCTAGTCATAGACAAGAAGGGTCGTTTTCTTATCATATCTCTCAGCTTTACTGCGCCACTCAGTCTAAACAAATCAAATTGAATCTTATGCAATGTTAAGCAAATATTCAATCGTCCGGACTGATGTAGTTTTCATACGCAGATAAGAATAAAAAAGCAAATAGAAAATAAAGCTAAACGTCTAGTTAGGAGTTGAAGTTAAAAAATCGAAGTTAAATTTTCCATCTTGTTACTATTACATGAAAAGTTAACCATGATTCATTGTACAAAGTCCAAATTATTCAAACATATAAGCAGAGCAGAGCAATACTGCTTTCTATTAAAAAAACAAAAAAAAACCAAAATAAAATACCTAAGTAAACTCAGCGTGATTCCCTTATTTTTCTTGCAAATTGAAAGGGAACAAACAATTTACATGGCACGGCAGGAAAACCTCCTGGTGCCTGAGTGTGAGTACCTATTTTTATTGATACAAGAATAATGCTAATGGTGAAAGCAAGAACGAAATAGGAAAATAATGGAATATTGATATAAATGTAAGTACTTCCTTTCTATTCTCATTCTTCCTTAGGTGAGGTTCAGTCACTCACTCAGTTGAGTTGTGCTCGCAAATCCTAGAAAATGAGAATTATGGAAGTTGGCTGAGTGAAAACAAAGAAAGCTGAGCTAATATGCATTTTCTCCTCACTAGGTATTTTATGTATATACGGAAATAGATTTTGTGGAAACTAGAAGAAAGAGTGAGCAAATGTTTCTTTTTTCTTCTTATCCTCTAAAAAACTGATGCAAGCAGACGATACAATCATAAATATAGCTAAGCACAGACTGAACTGGGCTCTAAGCTCAGTTTACTTCTTGATTTTGCAATATGAGAAAGAAGCGACGGAGAAATGTAAGGCGACGCGAGAAAGTAGAAGAAAAATCGGTAGAAATATATGGGAAAATATTGTGGAGCAAAACGGATCTGATGGGTTATAAAATGTCTGACATGATGAAACCTGTCGTTGGAAAATATCTAATGGATTTTTCAAGACTTCTTTTCCCTTCGCCGTTCCCAACTTGCAACATCCGACGATGCGATGTCTGTCTGTCTATGTCTTTGAGATTCTGCCCTGTGCTCTGCTGTTCGCCACAGCACAACTACTAAGCATTATGAATGTAGCACATTTTCTCTCTTGTATTGTAAATAAAATGTGAGCATATTTTTATGGGCATGTATGAAAAGAAACGTACATTCATTTTTTTTCATTTCATTCAGTTGTGGATGGAATGGGACGATTGGTGAATGGTGGCACTCGCACAAAATCCACGCAACGTGAAACTTATGTATTTATATACGCAAAGGGAGCAGCATAAATTTGTGAAAATGTTTGTTGGATCAGCAGAAAAAAGGAAAATGGGGAAAATATTTTTATTTTTCGCTTTCCCCACTACAATGCTTGGAAATCGCCCTCGAACTAGAAAGTATTTCTGCATGCTTACATAAAGTACACATGGACGAAACAGAAATATCCCGGTTTATTTTAGCTTTGACTTTGGCAATACTGTAGCTGCTTTGATATGCATAGGGGAGTTATATAAAAGTAAAAAAGCGTGCCAAAAAAAGAAACGGAACATTTTATGTAATGCTATGTTGTGAATGGCAAAATCGACATCCATATGTTAAACAGGCTTGAAGCGACACATTCGCAGACAAAGAAAAGGCTTCGGCTAACTATTCTGTAATCACTGCTTCGTTCCTGCTGCTTATTTTTTCGTCGCAAATATAAAATGGAAATATTCGCTGAAACGGTTCAATAAATTCATTCATTTCATTCTAATGTAAAGATCTGAGGCAGGGCAGAATTCGCATATAAAAAAAGGTATTTCAATTGAGTGCGTTATATTTATCTAACATTGTGTTAGGTTTAGATACATAACCAACCACGGCACGGCGGCCATTTCGATGTTGCGTGTGTGTGGTCCTGTAAGTTTTTGAAGTGGAGAAAAAAGTTCGCCTATGGAATAGCCCAGTCTATGTCTGCTTACTTGAAGTAAAGCATTTAGGTTTGTACCTTTAAATTATCCATTTAAAGATTTAGACCTTTTTTAAATTGGGTCACTCTGGACTCTATTTTTAACAATTTTTTTAGCTGGGTTGGTAAGTGTGCAAAACAACAAGGTAAAGGTTTTTTCCTTATAGTTTAAAATGCTGTCCGAATTTTTAACATTTTTACAAAAAAAAAGTTCAAGCTGCCACTAGAAATGTACATAATGCATCATGGGACTCCATGCGTGAAGAACAGCATGAAAGTCGTGCCCTGCCATACTGGATGGTGATGTGCTCAGCTAATTCTCAATTTCCATCCGTCTGATTTCACNCTGGATGGTGATGTGCTCAGCTAATTCTCAATTTCCATCCGTCTGATTTCACCAGAGGTTATTTTTTGTTGAGGTCGATGTTGTCTAGACCAGCAACGCGCTGCTGGGAATTTTGTTACATAAAAATGGTTAATTTTTTCAGCGTTGGTCGTGCAACAGAATTGAAAAATAAAGGTTTTAAGTTCTAAATGATCCGTGTGAGTGAAAGTTTGTGGAAACAAAAAACAGGAACGGGACGAAGGAAGGTTTTATTTTATTTTAATTTTCATTTGTCACAACTGCGCCAAAAATGATTCAATAATGTGAGCATACACTAAAAAGTATTGTAAGTAAAGACAATTATAAGACAAGATGCTTTCCGTTTTACTTGCCAGGAAAAATCTCAACTAATTACTTAAAAGCTCATCATAAATAAAATGACATTGTCTCTGGCTACTGGTGGGGAAGACGATTATTATTATTTTTATGACCGCATTTTGTTTGTTTCTTTTTTCTTTTCTTCCCATTTCTCCAAGATGTTAGGCAGCCTGCCTGATTGAAAAGAATAATAACAATGGAATGGAACAGAGAAAAAAAGATTGGTGCTATTTTTCCCATGGCATGGCATGACTTTTCTCTCTTTTCAACTCAGCACCAGCAAGCGCTGCTGAATGTGATGTGAGTGAATGTTTGGTCACATTCCAAAAAATGTTTCATTTCTTCTTAAGTCTGATTTAAGCCTTCAACTCGCCGCCATTGCCACTGCTGCTTCATTTTGTACATTCATAATAATAACAGAAGCAGGAATGCACACAATGCATTTATTTTTGCTACACTTTTTTGGACTCGTTTATACGTACGTATGTTAGGTCCGTTATTATGAAAGTTCATGCAAAAATATGTACATTTTTGGTGGCATGGGTGAGTGTGTGTGTCTTGTCTGGCGGCCATTCGCAGAAAGGCAACTGACTCTTCTGTTTAGAAGACTCGAACAACATACCATTTACATCTCATCTCAACTCATCCTACATTTTTTTTGGCTCGGGAGCAAAAGCAAAGCCATTTTCCCTCTTGTAACTCCACTCACTTCAATGTGTGATCCGCAAAAATGTAGTTTGCAAAAAATGTTCTTTTTCCCCTGCCCTGGAAGAGCGGACCAAAGTCACACCTAAACTATGTATATGTTATAAGCTTTGTGAGTGAGTTGAGTGAAAGTAAAAGAGCGAGATGATCTAGAGAGGGCATTTAATGATAATCACAACATTCTTTTAAATAAAATTCTTTTCCCCTTTATGATCTTTCCCCACTCACTCACTACTGGTCTGCTCCACAGCTCCAAGTAGGCCATCATTACGGAGGAATGTGAGTGAGGGATTTTTATTTTTCGTGAGTTCTTGGTGAGAGTGAACTCCTTTTTCTTTTGCTGATGGTCACACATGGCAGAAGAGGAGAGAAACGAAGCAAATAACATAACGACAGAGTTGGAGGATATTGGTTTGTACCCAGCAAACTCCAAGCGTGCCCATTCCATTTTACGTGGTTATGACCCATTTGCGGTGTCCATTGTGCACATTAAATGAGATAAAAAAGGGTGCCTAAGTGTGTCTAACGCAAAGTATGCATTATAATACAATGAATGATTGTGATTATGGGGAGCAGAGCTAAGCTGAGTGAGAGCTGAGAGCCAAAGTCCAAAGCTCCGTGTTTGCCAAACGCACTATTTGAAACTAAAAGCAAGATGGTAGAGTATAGAGAAGAGTGTAATTAGAAAAGTGATGTGACGTGATACAATGCAAACGGTCTATAACATAACATAACATTGCATAACCCCGTGATCCCAAAGAAAGTTAAGTGGAAAGTCTTTTTTGTATAATTCTTTACAGCCTGCCTTTTTTGCACCCTCATTCCGCCGGATTTTGAGACAAGCTCTTGTGGCTTTTCTTTAGCTGGTTGGGTGGAAAGACTCGAGGCGAGGAGATGCTTAAGCCGCTATCTACTAACTACTACTGGATGTGAGTATCAACTTCGGCTGAGAATACTGAGTGACTATAACCCTTCAACCGCCACCGCCGCTACCGCTTAAACCGTAAGGGATACCGCTTTTGCGAAAACTTACAATTGCCACTGGCCTTTTCAACGGCTATGCCCAAAGGAAGTTCTCTGTCACCGGAGAGACCTAGACAAGACTCAGCTTCACTCAGGCTCACTCACTCAATAAGAATGCAAAGTATTACGCATTATGGTGATACGATATATGTGAGATGAGAGAAAGCAGAGGGAATGCCATTTTGTCCATCAGATTTACCAATACAGCACGGCCTTATTTTTACGGTCACTGCAAAAAGAGGGAGCAGAAGAAAAGGGATTCTTTTTGAAACGCATCTAACTAAAAATTTCTATTTGTGACACACACACACACACACACATCAACTACACAACAGAACAGAGCACAACTCAGCACAAGGCAATATGTGGGACCTCAGCCAGCCAGAGAGAAAGCACAAAGAAGGGAAAGAAGGGAAAAGTGAATGCGAGTTTTTGAAGTGAGCGGCACGAGGAAGCGTAGAGGCAAAAGCTGGCAAAGCAGGCTATCAGAATCTGAAGCATCACATCACAAGGGTTTTAAATATTTGCATGAATAAAAGAGCGTGAGTGACAGAGAAAATGCGTTTTTCTCAAAGGCTCAAACCAGGCGTGTATTATATGCATTAGAGAGAGAAAGGCATCCCCGCAAATAAGTAGACACTCAGAACTCACGACTCAGGGTTTTATCCTTTTAAAACGAGTCGACACCGAAAAGCAGCCAGAACACAACCAGCATTTCGAGGAATTCTCATTTTTGTGTCGCTTTTCCTTTACTTCACTTTTTCTTTCAGATTTACTCAGCTCAAACTCTCAGCAGCATGTAGTGCTATGTGGCACAAGGAAACGCAAAGTCGATACATTGGCAAAAGCTGAACGGAACGGCATGGCTCAGTTTTACAGTCATGATGGAACGCAAAGGAAAGCAAAGCCAAAGGCGACATATTCGACAATCTTGCTTTACTTGCCTCCATGCATTCATCCTTTCTTGCCTGTTCTATCTATCTCCATAAATGACTCTGATCTGGGAAAATTTATAAGTGCCTCCACGACGCTATTATTATTATTATCATTTCCCTATAGACTGCCCTGTCTTTGCCTTGCCTCCATTTCTGGGTGGCTTCGTTTTGCTCCTCACTCAGGCAGACACATTCCACGTAATGTATGTAACATGGGAAATGGCGATGTGATTGTATGATGATGACGGTGATGATGAAAATCAGAATGATGTACATAGCGTATAAAGTTATAAAAATGTTGCTTCATTCATACACACACATTTCGGAGTCCTAACTACTTTACTTACACTATAAAAAGATTTTTTTAGACTTCCCATCTTTTGCAAACATGAAAAAAGAGAAAGCTTTCGATATAATGGAATGGAATGGGATGGAAGTGAAAGTGAGGAGAGAATCTTGCTGCACTGCACACACACCGCACAATAAACGACTCGAACGACTCTGCTGCTGCTACACAGAGGCAAGCAAGGGAGATAAAAAATGTAAAAGGAAAGAGAGTAAAAGCAAGAGGGATGCTTTTTCTTGGCATAAGTAACATATGCATATGCTAATTTTTTGGACACGTTTGGCATACATGTGCCAAAAAAATGTTTTGATAAAGGAAGCGAGCGGAAAAAGCAGGGAAAGAGGATGAAAAAGAGAAAGGAGAGAGAGGAAAGCGTAGTGGAGTAAAAGAGGTTGGATAAAGTATAATAAAATGAAATTTAACTTAGCATAACAGAACATAACATAATATAATATAACATAACATTACACATTGTGGATAAAATAGACTGGCTCACACTCACTGTAACTGTACTAACCCAGCTATCTATAAACTGACATTTTCCCTTTCTCCGACAAGCAAAGCTGCTCTGCTCCCTCCACGGCCCGGCAATCTTTATTTGCGCGAATATTATTATTGCTATTGCTTTTACAACCATTATGATGATGATGATGGTGATCATGTATGCAGATTTGCATGCTATGAAATTTCCTTTTCTGCTTATACCACAGCGAAGGTTCCATTTCCTTCCATCCTATACCCTATCTTGCCCAGAGCACGCACAATATTCAATATTGCAGAAAAAACGTTCTCTAATATTGTATTAAAACATAACATTAAGTAGGTATACGTCATGCTTTTGTATATTTTTTAACATTTCAGAAGCATTTCCATGAATTGATGAGTTTACTACTGGCAGTGGCACACAACATAGACAACAAAAACCAAGCAGAGCGATGGTGTTGGTTGGTTGGTGGCGATGATATCTTGTTGGGAGTTGGGACTATCTGTCTGTAGTAGTGAGTGAGACATTTGGATGAATGAGCGAGATACTATTTTTATTGTTGTTTTGGTGTGTGGGTTGTAGTATCACACATATCTTTTGGCGTGTTTTAATATTTATTATTATTATCATAAACTTTACGCTTCAATGAAGACCAACAATTTTTGTAGCCCTTTTCCTTTCACATGTCAAACAAAATCCAAGAAATGAAATAAAAAGTCTAAGATAGGAAAAGGAAAAAGTTGGATTGTATTTTAAGTTGAGATTTCATACGTAGGAGGAAGACATTTTTAAAATGGATGAATTGAAGTGAGTGAGTGGACGGAAAATAAATATTAAATCACTAAGCAGATGACTGCTTGTGCAATAGCAAGTCCGTCGCAAGTTTTAGTTAGCTCGTTTAATGAATTTATTCATTTCTGACATTTTTGACGCTCTCCAACTTGAATTTTGCTTTCTTTTCTATTTTATTTATATCACTTTACTTTCCGACTTTTTTCCTGATATTAGTTGGAAGTCACATTTATTAAATTTTTGGGTAAAAGTCGTGGTGGGTTGGTGGACCGAAAAAGTTAGAAAGATGAACACGTGGCTGACCTTCACTAAAAATTGGTGTTGCAAGTTTTTGCCGACACCACAATTATCTGGAATATTTAATATACAATAAATTGCACCAAATCACTTTTTATCCCGGAAGCAATATTATTTTTTAATCGCTTCGTTTTGTCCACTTTTTTTAGCACATGGTAATTCTAATGCAATATAAACCTACCCGTATTATTCTGTTTGCCTATAATCAAGCAATGTGGCGACAAAATGGACCTGGACATATTAATTATTTTTCTTTGTTTGTTTGTTTCACCTTTAACTTTTTCAAGAATATTGTCTGTTATCACAGTAAATTAGACTGTTTCGACTTAAACCAACTTGTTTAATGACCACAAAGAGAATCAACATTTCAAAATGTGTTTACCAATTTCTCAGCTATTATTTCTGTTATTTGGTTGGCTGGTTGGTGGGCCATTAGTGAATTTTAAGATGATGATTAACTATGTAGTTTGTACCATTTTCCGTCCATCCAAAATTGACACGACACAAACAAAAAAAGTTGGAAGGTGTATGTATTTAGTAGAGTAGAGTAATGTCAGTTTAGCCAGTCATTATATTACAAAACAAAAGGGATGTGAAGCATATACTTACTTTAATGTACTTTGAGACAGCAAAATGTAATGTAATAAGGTAATAACGCGTAATATTCATTAAATCGGGTTTCATTTCATTTCATTATGATTTTGCTTGGCAGCTCAGAAATTAAGTAATGCTCTGATGTTGGTTATTATTCGGAATGAACAAATGACATGCGACATCTCTGTACGTATTCTTTTGTACTCTTCCCTGGCGTACCCCTCAAAAATAATCCGTCTCGTCTTCTTGTCATGTTGTTGTGTGGATGGAAAACTACGAGATAAACATCATCAATATGACATGCAATTGCAACCGGAGAAATGAAGTGGAATGACATTTTGTCTGACTCACTCACTCACAACTGTCTAGTGTTCCCTCTCGTCGCAAACTATTTCCCCGACTCTCCAAAGTAATTCCTTGCTTTCATAAATTTCATAGCGTTTCCCTCAAAATGCCCTTTATCTTATCTGATGTGCAAGGCAGCTTGTTTGAAGTTTTCAGATGAACGGACACCGCACCGCGGCGCACAAAAAAGTGTCATTCTGATTGCACGCATCATATCAAATTATCGTCCTCACAACATTACAAGAGTTTCGGCAGCATAAAATGACTTTATTTTCCTTCTGCCTCCACTCACTCCGGTTCAACTAAAATGAACAGAAAATGCACCTTTTAATCTCTTATTACTGTTTTCCACGTGATCGCGTTCGTTGATGTTGCGACGATGATATCATATGCAATGATGAGATGACTAATAAAGTGTAATGGACATTACGTGTACCCACGCACCATGCAGTGCAATTTGTGGTTTTATCCGAAACCCACACTGTCACATAAAATTTTCGCGAGTCAGACTGACTGATTAAGCAAGTTGACTGAGTGAGTGAGGCGGCTGTAAGTGTTTGTTAGGTACTTATAAACTTTACTTCATTCAAGCCTTAGTTTAGCTCCAGCTCTATTGTGATTGTGAAAATGACAGCACGGTACTTTGAGTAGCGCTGGAGCAATAATGCGAGTGTGAATAAGGATCAATACACCGTAAAGTTTGGGTTGCTCCGTTTTAATTTATGGACTTTGAGTTCCACTCACTTTTCCCTGATAAAATAAAAGTGGATCTATCCGAAGAGAAAGGGAAACATAAAGGCCATTTTCACCCCCATTATACCTCATAACTATAAACACAAAAGCATCCATTGTCGACAGTCGACTTTTTCACTTTTCTAGTAGTAGCAGAGCAGCGAAAAGTCTTTCTTCCACAAACCACCTTTACCGCACACAAACACTGAACTGAGCTGTGAGTGACGCCAAGTGTGCGTTCTTCGTTGTTCGGCTCGTGTCTGCGGCATTGGTTCGAAAAGAATAATAATAACGCGATTGTGCAATACTAGTGCACAAATGCACGGCACTGCACTCTACTTAAATTGTCTGGGATATAAGCCATATATCTTGTAACCTCTGTGTATTTACTAGGTAAGTATTTATCGTCTTGTCTGTCTAAGATTAGTGAAGTCGAGTAGAGTAAAAGAGTGAAAAGAGGCGCATGGAGCATATCAGTATCACCATTCACAGGCAAAACACCATGATGGCCCGTTCCTCTTTTCTTTTCTTTTCACGGCAATTATTTTTAATGCCTCCAAAGGATATTATACTTAAAGGAGAAGAAGAGAAAGGAAGAAGGAACACCATTAAAATGTGAATAACACCGCTAATAGTGCACGGACGACTTGAAGTTGAGCTGGGTTGAGGAGGAGCATTTTTTATGCATGCATGCAAAAAAGAGCAAAGAACAGAGCAGACTTTCGGCGGTGAAACCAGGAGAAAGTGGAGGAAAGCATCACTTTCCCAAACCGAAAGTCAAGCTTTTTTTCTTGGAACACACCAGAGAGAAAGAGAGAACAATAATAATGGCTGGTGGGAAATTAAAATTTATACGAGACTTGTTTCTTTTCACTCCTCCATTCTTTTTCCTCTCTTTTATTCCTTTTCTTTCCTCTCCCAACTTTTAGCACATTAAACACATTAAAAAAGTGTTTACCGTGTATTATGTCATGTTATGTTACGTTCCGTTGCGTTCAGCTACGTTCCACTGGAATTGCTACGCATCATATTATTACATTTACATTTACGACTTTCTCTTCCCTTCCTTTTTCTCCCTTTCATTATGTGGGAGTGGGAGTTTTACAAGCTACTTTGAGCCACCGAAAAAAATACCGGCTGATAATGCTAATAGCCATGTACGTGGACATTACGTACTTATTGTGCAACTTGAATAAATGACTGGTAAATACTCACAGTTCTGCTCACATTACATACACAAAAAACTCATTTTGAGTAAAAACCTCCTTTTTTTCAAGATGATGATGATGACGAGGACGATGACGACGAGGAAGAGTGGAAATAAGCGGAAGACCGCTACCATTTTTGCTTTGACCCAAGAAAAAAAGTTTGTGGAGCAGCAGGCAAAGGTTTTATTCCCTCATCATAAAAATAATTATATGGCTGGTTTTCTTAAAAATTTACATGTGTAGGATTTAATACGATGTTCCGCTTCCCTCTTTTACTGCACTTTGACATGAGAGAGAATGGCAGAGCGAGTGAGTGAGTGAGTAAATATTTTACGGCTAAATCCTCGACTCACTCATTCAAATGTTTTTCTCTCTCGCGTTCAGGGCTGCACGCGCAGAAACAATAATAATTCAAATTGAGCTTAGGCTTGAGCTGGAAGCAGAGGATTTTTTAGTTTTAGCCGGTAAGTGTGCCTTTTCCATTCAACCAAGCATCAAATAAATTTGTTTGTTTGTGAAGAACATAACGTAACCTAAAATAACATTAGTCAGAAGAAAATAAGTTACATAAAGTTAAAAAATAGAGAAAGCAAATAACTTTGGTAAATTACCATTCCTCCTGCTTTTTCATTCCTTTATCCCAAGGCATATCTTAGATTTGTCATTTTTATTTTTGCACCACGTCTCCAGCCTTTTGAAAGCAGACATTTTACTTATTTATTGTAGTGTTCCACACATTATGCACTTTTTTCCTTTTCGTCTAGTTTGTTTGCTTCATAAATACGATTGACCCTGTTTGACTTCACGTTTATCATTGTTTCCACTTTTTATTGCATAAATAAATATTTATGCATGCATAGGCAGAAAAATCGTCTATTTTTTATTACAGGGCCTCAAGGAAATAAAAAGTTGGGAAAGAGGAGAAAGTGGACAGATATTATTACCCGATTACATCAAACAACTGTATTACTACATTCTACTACGTATGTATTTACAATAGACGGGAGCAGGAGAAAAAGCAGGATTTTCTGAACTCGGTTGTTGCTTTTCTCTCCTTTCACAGTGCCAAGTGCAAGCGAAAAGGCCACGGAGGCAGAAGAAAAGTGAAGAAGTAAAAAGTAGCGAGAGCAAGTAAAGAAAGAAGTAGCCAACAGGAATGAAAATGAAAATCCCTTTGCTCCTCTTTCCTCATTTCCATATGAAATATCTCCACTACAAAATAATATTTACATGAAAAGAAGAAAAGCGACCAACTCTTACACAATGCAACACAAAAAGCTCCTCTTGGCGAAAACCAAAAATTTCTACGGAGTAACGTAACACACATAGTGCACAAAGAAGAGTCTGGAGCGACGTATTCCATTGTATTGTAATGTAACATGGCCCAAAAATTACAGAGTCACGGAGTGAAACTCTGCTCCAAATACTTGTGCTTTGTCAGCCAGTCCACACACGACTTGCCTAACAAGATTTCCAAAAGAATAAAAAAGTCAAGAGCATGTGAATACCTACTTTCATAATAATAATAATAATGCTCTCCCTTTTCCACTTTTTTTTGTAGAAAAAAATGGAGCGAGTACATTCTGTTACAGTGGAGTATATTCGGTGACATATGTCGTATTTGCAGAGACCTTTGCCTCCTTTACAAAAAACTCACATTGAGAGAGTATTTTTAGTAGGAAAAAACCTTCATTTTTTCATAGATACTGACTGAGAAAAGTGGTTGTTTGGCTGGCTACTTTTCTTTCTCTTTTTTTCTTTTTGTGCATTGGTCGAGCATAAAAAATATTGCAGAGAATAAAAAAGTGGGAAAATGTATGTAGGTAGATGAATGAATACTCAGTGAGACATGAAGCATTTATGTATACACTGCACTTTGGTAACAAAACGAAAAAAAATTTCGCTCCTGATACTTCTTATGTTCAGCGTTCATCAACTGACTGCCAGTATGTGCCACTACTGTCGCTGTACTTTTACTTTTCCTTTTTACTTCTTCAGAATATTTTTCAGAAGGTTTTTTATATCGTCTTCGTCATGCATAAAGTGAAGCATGTTAAATACATAAGTAAGTGTGTCTTATTCAGCTAACCTATGTATGAAACCGTATAATTTGAAAAATAATAATAATACAGAAGTAAGAGGAGAAATAAGAAAAGCCAGCGTTTTTATTCGTCTTTCATTTTCATCCACTTTTATATTTTTTCCCTCTTCAGCTGATTTTTCTCCGTCTCATCATTCTATGAATATGAGGTTATTTGTATTCAAAACGCGTAGCCACTAAAGTACGAGCTGGAGGGGTTGCATTTTTCTTGAGCACATTTTTCTCCGCTGCTCTGATGCTGCTGGCTCCTCTTCTTGTGCAATGTAAAATGTAACCACATTTTTCAGATTCAGATGTAAATATGTGAGCAACTCCTCCTTTGTGTGTGTGCCACTCACAGTCACTTATGGAACCAGCACACGGAATTTTCTTGAGGAGCACATGGCAAGTGGGTATAAATTGTATAAAATATAGAGAGATGAGATAAAGCTCCTCATCTTTCCGATCAGCACACCACTCCCTGATAGACATACATTTGGAAAACGCGGAGATAAAGTTTTAAGCAGTGAAGAAAGCGGGATTTCCTTCGTTCCATGTTCACAGAGAATGCAGAAGATGCATATTCTTTTTTGTTGTTTTGTGCTGTGAATGTTTTGCTGGAAGCAGTGCATTGTACTTTAAGTTGTCATGTAGTATGTCATGAAAGTGGGTATGTCAAAGTCATAATATTGCATAATATCCGAATGCCAGGCTTACCCCCTCTTGGATTGAATTTCCATAATATTTCAAAGCACCTTAAAAAAGTAAACAGAGAAAGGACATTTTGGCGAGGGGAAAAGAACGCTGCAGTGAAGAAGACATTTCTCTCTTAGTAAGGTAAATATGAATGTTCTGTTAGTACTGTAAGAAGAAAACCTTCCAGTTATTTTGGAACTTGATTGTTATAAGGAGTCTCACTCAATCTTCTGAAATGTACAATGTCACTCGACACTTCTTCATCCTTCGAATATATTTTAAAATACAGTTTGCCATATCCTCCTCATCCGCATCATCCCAAGTGAATTGATGCAATGTAATGTAGTTACTCCGTTCCGTTACTCTCTTCAAGGCTGGGCTCAACTAGAAAGATGAGTGTGGAACAGAGTTTCGACTGACTTCTCCCCGAAACCTTGGGTAAAATACCCTTTTATTCTCCGGCTATCTTTGGACAAGCCCCAGAGTGTCCTTAGCTCTTAATATGCTAATGCATATTAGAAGAAAAAACGAGGTGCTTTTGGATATGGAAGTTATGTAAGATGTAGGCCCTTGTGTGTGTTATCATTATGATTATTATTCTATTGCTAGATGGAACCGCAAAATCATCCCATGGCCTCGGTCTCCTATAAGTGTAAGTGAAAGGAGGTAGCATTAACCTAACCCGGAGCATTTCTATTATAACCTAATATAATATGAAACAGTGTCACTTTATTCAAAATTCAAGATGTTAGGCAACTGCAAATACCACGCTACGTTCCGCATCGTTTCTCCCACAAGAAATCTTCTACCTAACCCAACCGGCAAACAAGTACCCGTTTTGTACAAGGAAAAAAGGAGTTTCCGTTACTTTTGTGTGTCTTCCTCCTTGAAAAGGCAATCCCTTAAGTACCCATACAACAGTGTAAACACGGGCGTATGGACGACATTCAGAAAAAGATGAGTTCATGTCTCAAATCTAAGATGCTTCTGCTGATGATGATGTCGATGTCACAGTCACATGCTCCACTTCACTCTTCCCTTTCTGTGTCCACATAGAATATTCTACACTGTCTGTGTATCACTTTCACTGCTTCCTCAAGAAACGAAGATACTCAAACAAAGCTCTTCGCTCTATTGCATATTGCATTCCAGCCCAACTCAACTTTCTCACTTCCTCTGCAAGGACTTGAAGAGGATGTAATGTAATAACATTACGCTGACGACTTCATCTGCTAGCCGTGCAAATGCAATGATGCCTTTCTCTTCAGAATGATGGAGCACAAAACACACACTTTCAGCTCAACTTAAGAAGAAAGAATATGCGCTTCAAATGATCATCTGATGGTGGCAGTGGTGGTGGTGGAGTGAAAGTAAAAGAAACATCGCACCACTGCTGCTACACTCCATTTCCATTTTTCTTACTCACCTTGTGTCATTTCACCTTCCACAAGGAAGGACACTGTTTACTTTGTAACAAGTAATGTAATGCGATGCAAGATGAAGCGATGAGATGAAACAGCAACATCATGTTACAAAGGAGAAGTGGCTAGCATAAATAATCAAAAAGTACAAGATGAACTTTATGCAGCAACCAGGTGACAGGAATACTGATTATAATGATACTATGATACTGATATAAGGAAAACATCCCATTTTTACCTTCTTCAAAGTGTATATTTAAAAAAGTACTTACAAGATGAGATTATGATTATGATGGTGATTATTACACAATATTATTATTATTATGCGTGTTATCACACTGTTAAAATGCTTGAACAGGTTGACAAGGTCATCCATTTTTTTCTCGCTTATCTGCTTCTGTGGTTGACATGATGTGATGTGATATTGTAAAATGGTGATGGCCATTTATTGTCCTTACCCACTCAACTCAACTCGACTCAAGTCAATGTGTTCTTTGGATGTAGATTAGAATCAAGAATATAATCCACTCACCAAGCTAACATTAGGTAGGACCACCCACACAGATTTCTATTTCCATCATCTGTTCCATTCCACTCTCTTCACCGCTTGCTTTATTCATTGTCACCAGTCACTGGAATAGAATCTTTGTTCAGAGGATGTGACTGTGACAGTGAGAATGGCATAAAATGTGACTCACTCAGTCACTGAACTTACTGGCTACCTTTTTCATTATAATAATGCATGGTGACACACAAGAGGCGCGAAATAGTTTCAATTCCACACTTTCACTCCTTTCTTTTACTTTCACTGCACATTTTCTAGCAAATAGAAAGGAAATGAGAGGAATGTATGTGTCTACATAAAATTCACATGCCATGCCAGTAGATTTTCTTTTCTTTCATTATAAGCTGAAAAGCCATCCATCCATCCAGTAAAGTGAAGAGAGTTGAAGTTTCAAGAGTTTCAAGAAGTGAGATGAAAACTACGAACGAAGTATCGTCAGTCACCTTCAATAATAATAAGAGTGAGGGCTCAAAGATGATAAAGATAAAAAGAGGAGATGAATAGATTTCAAAGAAGGTTATGTATGTAGGAGAAAGATACTTAAGTTGACTGTGAGCGCGTGCAACGAGCAAACTTCAGATACACTCTCCTTTGAAAAGTACGTGTTCCACGGGAATCATCATGATCATCACCATGATGAGGATGGTGATGATGGAATGGAAAGATTACCAGTGATAATATTACGCCTATTCTTGCCACTCTCACTTTCTCTTAGCTTCCCTCCATTCTTCTCACTTTCCCTTTTACTTTCTTTTCTGCTTTACAGGAATACGAACAACACACACATCTCCTACCTTCCTTTTTCTAATGTAACATTGTGATCTTGGATGGGATGGAACGGAGAGGTAGGCTCATTCCTCTTCTTCTTGCGAGGCCCGTCCAAAGCATTTATAAATGCCAGGAAGAGAAAAGATTTTAGATTGAGAGCGGGACCAATTTGTCACACCTTGTCACACGCGAAATTCCATTACACACACAAACTGTAGCTCACTCAGTAACTTTCTTTGGCTTACTTTCCTTCCAGATCGTCATCATCATCGTTATCATCATCATCAACAATAACATTATCGTCATCTTCGCGATAAGTACTTGTAGCAGCTTCCGTACCGCCTCTTCACTTATTATTATTATAAAGCTGGTGAGTGAGCGCAGTGTTGTCGACAGCAAAATACTGGAAAGTGGAAAATGTGGCGACAGAGAAAAAAGTTTCTTCTTCAGTCACACACTGTACCGTTCAATGTAGCCAGTTTCAGTTATGTAATGTACACTAGTATAGTAAGTATAATGTTACCTTTCTCCTGTGTCACTGCCAGTTTAAATCGTAATCCACTGAAATATGACCCAAATACACTGACTCCACCATCTCCACTCAACTCCCCTTTCTCTTCTCTTCTTGTCTCCCTTCAATAATAAATAGAAGGTCGTAAAAAGAAAAGAAGGCGTCTATTGTAAACAGTAGCTGGAAAAGGGGATTTAAATTTTTCACCGAAGTGAGTGGGGCTTCGAAACTGGGACTGGGACACTCTATCTTCACTAAAGCAACTTAACTGTTTCAGTGGAGCAAGCAGATTCTATTAGAGCTACAACCTACTATTAAACAATGGATGTTGTGTTACAATGGGCTCATTTTTTCTTTTATCTGGACAAGGTTTTCCTTGAAAAAATACTTACAGCTGAACGAGAGAAGGCTGAAGGTTATTCACGCACAGCTTAGTGCCATTTTCCCATGTAGTTTATGAACGATCTTTAACTCTGCCTGTCTCCAGTCTGCACCAGCCGTTGTCTCCTCCACAGTTACGGAGTTATTATAGGCACCACACCGCTACATGATCACGGCCATCATGATCATCGCGACGTGATCTAATGCGAACCACCACTATTACGTTAGGTTACATCACATTACTACCCTACTTTTCGGAGACATAAGCCGGGAAAAATAATGAAGTAAAAAATGAGAACAGGAGAAATTCCTTCCCTACTTTCACTCACTTTCCCTTCGCATGAAATATATTCATAGATTGCTTGGGAAAGCCATTAAGTTGACTCTTTATGATTTTTGGGGACTGCAGATTGCGCTTGTGACCAGGATAGAGTCCTGACTAAAATGTAAATATTAGGATTATCATCATTATCAATCTTTACATCGCATTTCATTATTATAATGGGTTGTAGATGTGGACTATTTTGTTTTTCTTTTGGGGGTATGGGGTACGATTTCACAATGGATTTCCGCATTGATTTCCGCTGCCAATGTCTCTATTTGGATGCGGATGCAGTCTCTATAATATATCACAGAATGAAACAAAAATAATGAAATATTCTGATTTGACAATGAGAATGACAGGAAAAAGCATACATCATCTTATCATACGACGACGATAGGATATCATTTCATTTTTATGTGTGTCCACAGACGAATTTATGGAAATATTATTAGTATCATAGCGTATATCTGAAATCAGTCTCCCAATTTCCAGCCATTTATCCATCTGTCCGACCAACCGGAACTGAACAAGCGATCTGTCAGCTTTCTCTGTCTTTCTCAAAGACTTGCAGATATTTCATCGGCGCTGGTGAATGAATGAATGCACCACGGTGGTTGCTCCGCTGATGGTTCATCAGCTCAACTCATCCGTGCCCCTTCATTTTTGAAGAAATGACTTGGCATTGAGCGGAGATCTGAGAGAAGAGCCACACAGAGCATAACAGATTACACTTTATTTTGCTCTTTGCTGATTTTTTTCTTTCATTCTTGGTGTGCACCATCCTGTCCTGTACGAAGCACTAGGATGTAGTAATAGCAAGCAGCTTTCACATCCTCTTCTGCTCTCCTCTCATCTTGTTCTTTCTTCCTTATTGCTGAGTCTTAAGAGAAACCTTGGAATTTACGAAGTGGAACTGTCATATTACTGCGGGGAAAAATATAACTTGCCATTGCGTAAAAAGCCTCGTTCGTCTCACTCACTCTCAGCTTGTGTGAGACTGCCTTTGAGCAAGTGAAAGAAAAATAAGCTCAAGTAGAAAAAATATTTTTCTTTTTCACTTCGCTTCCAAAAGTCTAGTGGTTTTCTCCTTCTGTCTATTTTACTTCCTTTAGAAATGGAGGAAGCAGACAGAGTGAAGTGAAAGTCCAAAATATTTCTTTCTTTTGTCTTCACTTTCACTTTCTTTCTCCTTGCTCCACGCTGTCCGAGATTTTCAAACTGAGCAGAGGAACATTCCTGAACAAAGCGGGACGAAGTGGAGGAGCGACAGGAAATAAAGAAAAAAGACAAAGACGTGAGCATTTTTTCTTGTGACGGGGAAGAAGTAACGTAAAGTAATGCAAGCTCAGACTGATAGAAAGAAAAAAAAACTCGGGACGTGCGTGTGTGGTGCGTTTAAATAAAGAACAAGTCAGAAACTGCACTTGACTTTCTCTTTGGTTTTCACTTTCCCAACAATTTCAGTACGGACCTGTAGAAAGAAACGACACGCTTTTTTGTTGAAACGAAACGTCTTCCAAGAAAAACCGCTCGTAAGAAGTGAGGGATGGGAAAGACGGCGCAAAAAGAGAAAGAATGAATGGTGGGAGTGAGTTCCTACTCCAATTTCCTTTAAGGAAACTAAGCGTAAAATATAGTATATAGCTTGACTTCACTATGAGTTGGAAAGGAAAAGAGGAAAATGCACTGCATAAGGAATTTTCACCATGTCCATCCAGCATTATTTCTGTGAACTGAGCGTTTCTGATATTCCATAATGTAATGTAGTCAAAATAAAGTAAGAGATATGTTCACACACGCAAAAAACCGGGTAAGGGTTACCAATGCTGAGATAAGCATTTTAAAGCTACGATATAAAAATTACAGCGGTACACTAAACTTAACTCTTTCTATCGCAGATAAAGTAACGTAACCTGCGAAGTAAAAATCTAGCTGAGCTCAGCATCTTTTTTTAACACAAAAAAATTGTAAAATTATAGCGTTTTGTGGACTCCGTCTGTGTCTGTGTGGACACAGTTGCACACACCAAGCTATGCTGTTAGTCTTTCCGCGGTGTGGAGCAGTTGGTACGCTATTAGCACAATTGTGTGTAACTTACTTTTACATACATTTGCAGAATTGATATTTGGAGCGTATTGTACACGTAATATGTATGTACCTACATGTGTATGTATGTAGGTAAGTTACTGGAACATTGTTCGTTCGTTCTGTTATTTTATGCAAGAGAGAAAAAGAATCCGTTTTCAACAAGATTCAAAACTGGAACTGGATCAAGCAATAAATGTTCTGAAAAAATAAGATTTACAGACATGGCTCAGCAGACCCCGCTGCCGCTTCTGCAGCTTTGCTACATACACTATCAGCACAATGGTCGAGATAAAAGATAAAAGACAGAAATGAATGGATTCGCCACTGCTCCACAATTCCTTTTACTTTACTTAATAAACGCATTCCTGAATGAAAAAAAGTTTTTACTGTATTAAAAATAAGTTGACTCTACCGCAACGGTGGTCATTATTTGAGTGGTCATGGGACAGAAAAATGTACGTACGTGTACGTATGTGTTTACGTAATAACTCTATTCCATTCTGGCTACTTACTCGGCTTTTTCCACTGTATCTGTCTGTAAACGAAAGAACGAACGTCCGCATAAAATTTTTCTACTGCGCTGAAGTCAAATAAATCATCGTTATTACAATCTTGATTTCGTAGCAATGAACTCTATTTACCAAAATGTGTACACATTTAAAATTAATAAACGAATGGAGCTTTTTATAGAACAGTTTTCTTTATCAGCGAGTATTTTCAGTGGTTGCAGTCGCAGTCACGTCATGTCATGTGAGTGAGCGGTATTGTTACCCTCCTCTAGTTATGTTATGTTATGATGCGATATGATAACTAGAAGAACATGTGTCTGTCTCCTTTTATATTACAAAATATAAAAAATGAGTTTTATTTTTTCCATCAAACAGATATTCATCATTTGGAAATGGCGAATGAAGGAAACCACGTCTTCCTCATTTTATATTGGATGCCGACTCCGCTTACTTCCAACTTTCATGCAATATTTATAAAGCTATCTGACAAAAATAAGATGATTTCCGTCCGACAGAAAAAAACAAGGCTCGAGTCGATTCTCTCAATATAATTTTCTTCCAGGTTTTTTTTTCTCTCATAATATCAACATCACATTCACATTTCTTCCTTTTTTCCGCATGTATTTTTCTTGCCGTAGTCTCTAGTGCCTGTGTTTGGAGCGGTGGCGGCGATGTAGTGTGGTCATGAGTATGAGTTTTTTCCTTGTGAGTATCATATTATCACTATCGAGATATGATGATGGTGGTGGTGGTGGCGAAGCGATGATCATGATCACAATATGATGAAAGTTTTCCTCGTCCTCCTCTATATTTTTCTCCCGAAATTCTACAGGAATGTGGAATGTTTCGTAGGGGAAAGGAAAATACTCGCGTTGTCCATTAGATGCGTAACAGGCCTACCTGACACAATCACACGTACATTTTTAGCACTTGAGCCGTCAACATGATCGCCGCCATTCCTGTGATCAAGGAATGTGAAAGAGAAAAGAGAATTTTTTACGGATATTTTTACACACAAACAATCTCCCAACACTCATTTCATTTCCTTTTCAAGATGGTTTCCTAAGCTGAGACCAAAGCAATTTCTTATTACAAATATGGGACACCGCCGCCACCACGGCCACAGTCACAGTCACCATCACTTCATTCACCACTCTCGACTTTTTTCTTACTCATCGCAATTTTTTTCGGCATATTTTCTCTCTTCTCGTGCAAATTATGCAAGTGAAGATGCGAAGCGAAAGTGCGGATGATGAAGATGGGAATGATAGTGCCACAGACGATGATGTGATATGTCTATAGACAAGAAAGACTACCATGCCTTAACTTGGAATGATGAGTGAGGCAACTTCCAGAGAATAAAGCGGACTCACTCACCAACCGACTTTCTCCTCTTTCTTCTATTTTTTTGCGCCGGTATTAAAAACTTCCTTGACGGTAATGGCAAATAATAATAATACTCCATATTATTATTACTATTGAGGAAAGGAAAATGGAAAAAAATTCTCGCAAATTTCTCCTCCATATTTCGAAGGGACTTTTCCAAAACCGGGTATATATTATATGTGCCATATCTTGATAATATGCATATAGTAAGTAGACGCTGGGAACGTGTGCGGGTTTTCAATAATATTGAAAAGAGAAAAAAGAAAGAAACCCGAGTGATCATCAAAAATAACCCAGTTCACCAGATATTTCTGTGTGTCTCTCTCTCCGCTCCATATGTGTCCTCCCGAGTCCGTCCCCTTTCTCCCTTTTCCGATTTACTTATTTTCTCTTATTTTTCTCTTTCTCCTCTCAATTTTAATGTGTATACATTTATGCCTCTTCTTATACCAACACATTTATAGACGAATGCACTATCTGTGTTTATAAGAGACACGCCACGTCCCTAATGGTTAAACGTCCCTAAAATATTGTGGAGATAACGGAGCCAAGGGAAATGGGATCAGGAAGAATACACAAATAGTGAACAAGTCAAGAGAGAAAGATGAAGACCGACCTCAGTGTACAGATAAAAATTTTCTTTTATTCACCATTGTGCTACTCATACTATCTAAGCGCTGTGTTTGTGCCTGTACCATTGTACGAGTGAACCAATGAATGTACACATTTGTATGTGTTTCTATATGATACAAACGACACACATTTTTTTTACTTCCCCAGAATACAACTGATGGAATATCCAAAAAAGAAAAAATGAGTGGGCAATGGAACAGTTAAGTTTGAAGTATGAAGGAAAGGAAGAAAAAATATGTAGAAGTTTGTTTGTAACGGCCGGTGACTTGAGTTCATTTCTTCCTGGAATTTATTAAAAAACGCCGCTGCCGCTGTGTTTCACTGTGTCGCTGTAGCTGTAAACGTTGCGCTTCCAAAGGTCATAAATAGAAATTACAAAATTTGATATAATGAATGTGCTTGTACCCCAGAATAGATAGTGGAGAACACACACATTTTATTATAAGCATTGCTACAAGAACGGCAATGGCAATAAATTTTGTGTTTCACGGAACTCTGAAGTTATAAATACAATAGTGTAACTGTATTGTAGATTGCTGCCCATGAGGAAATCACGTAAGGCTGATGCTGCTGATAGTGCGCTGCTCACGTTAGAAACTCTTAATGAAAGGAAATGAAACGAAACGACGAACGGTTAGATAAGAAGAAGCGTCTGTTTGCTTTTCTTTCTGCTTCCTTGCTCGTCCGCATCCTGTTACCTAACTGACTTAAAACACTCGGTAAGGATGCGTATTAGTAAAAGGATCTGTGTGCAGCTTTTCATCTCACTGAGCTGATTGAGAAGACCTTGAAACAATCAGGAAGATAGATATTATTCTTTGGGTCTTGTCGTGCTCCACTCATTCGTAAGTCACTTCACCATTGTCATCATCATCATCATCATCGGTTGAAATCATCTCTCATCTCATCTGATTGGGAGCACTAATCTTTGCCACTCGAGGCGTGCTCAAGTAGTAGAATCAAGCAAGAAAGTGTTGTGGAGGTATATCATTTCATATCATATCAATAACACAACAAAAAAGCATTTTCACTGCTTTCGCACGTTTGGCTGCATTGCATCAAAGAAAAGGGAAGGACACACTTTGGAAAGGAGGATTTTCTTTCTTCTCGTCTTTTTTCGAGTGGTGTTTCTTAATGACTCCTGACCTAGATTGACTTCCCCTTACCCTTCACTGGAAAGAAGAAGAAGCGGCAGCCACTTGAAAACCTTCAAGGTCAGATATCCAGATCAGATCTTTGTTTGGGTTTAGTATTACATTACAAAGAAAAAGAAGGCAGAGAAAGTAAACATTTTAGCAGAAGAAAACAACAATGACAGACTAGATGATACGGCAAAGCAATAATCTCCTTAAATTACGTTATGGGGATACGTAGGTATGTCAAGCCCATTTGCGCTATTCTGCTCTGCTCCGTTAATAAGCAAATGAGTCCGTATAATTATGGGGATACGTAGGTATGTCAAGCCCATTTGCGCTATTCTGCTCTGCTCCGTTAATAAGCAAATGAGTTCGCATAATGTAATTCTCTTGACTTTACTTCACTCAAGTGCTCAGCTCAAGCTCAAGTCAAGGTCAGCCGGAGGCATAATGAAATTGAATGAGTTATCAGTTTTACAGCGGTAACGAGTCTGACAAAACAATGCAAATTATTTTTACAACAATATAACCGTTTCGCTGAATAGAAACTCTTAGAAAAGGAAAAGCATGTAGATTCCGACGAATATCGTGACATTTTGACGATTTTTGTGTGTGTGGAAGGCTGTTAAAGAGAAGAGATTTGGTTCCATTTGAATGACTGACTGAATGAAACACATTATCATATCATATCATGGGCCCATGGATTGAGTATAGTAGCTCTTTACTGTTATGTTACTTTTATTATTTTATTATGGCAGTGCAGTGCAACTTCACCACACGACATGCATGAGAATAATTTTGATCTGCATAAAAGAGAGAGATCTTTTTATCTTCTGATATTTATTCTAGTCTTTGCTTTGCTTCCTTTTCCCAAAGAGTTCGTATATGTACTTTTCAATTCACCGCACTGAGAGTAAATTCCCATAGGAAAAACGCAAAGCAGGGCAAATAAAAGGAAATAAAAATGGGATGAGAAAGAAAACAACCGCATGCATTTTGCATAATGTGGAATGCGAAGTGGACTTTTTTTATTGAGCCTCCAGACAAAATCGATACACTTCAATTTCGAATTCAAGGTTTGCTAATTTTTGTTTAGTGCGCAAATTGGAAATAAATGAGAATCGGGATGGAAATGAAGATGAGCCAGCTTTGTTCCAATTTGGGTGGCCTTACTTTTTGCGATGCATATTGCTCTGGGTCACATACGTACCATTAAATAAATAACATCCACAAAAAACAACCGCTCCAACTTCAGTAGATCGATTACCCAGAAGTACTCAAAAGAATATGTATCTACTTTATACCAGGAAAACTATTTTTGGATGCGACGTATTAAAGCCCAAGAGAAAAGAGATAGTGTTTTGCTTCTGCAACTGACTTGAGCTGGTCTTGTTATGCTAAAACATTCCCCTTACTTACAAAAGAGAAAGTTAAAAAAATGATGGTAAATGTTTTGAAAGAAGTAAAAACTGTCAAAAGAATAGTTCACAAAGCTACTTACAACAAATTATTTTACTTAGATCTTTGTCGATGCAGTAGGCAAGGCAAGTAAAGGGAAAGGAATTCTTCGCCTTTGTTCAACCTCCAAAACTACTCGTGAATCGTGATCATGATCATCATCACGCTCTCGTGATTTCCATGCACTTTCTCCTTCTTGTCAAACTTGCCCCTGACTGAAAATAGTGATGAGATGAGCGTGAAGGATGAAGAAGTAAAACCAGTTTAGCTTAAGACTACGCTCATGCTCTGCCATGGTCACTAAGCCTTTTTATTTAAAAAGAAAGAAAAGGAAGACGACAAGATGATACAAAATTGTGAGTCTATTGTGACTAAGTATAAGCGACGGAGGAAAAACTTGTCAGTTATCACTTGCCTTCTCCCTGTCTCTCATTCTCTTGCTCAATGCTCGTCTTGCAGAAAGAAATTGGATGATGATGCTTCGTTTCACTTCGATGTGCACTTCACTTTCTTCTTATCTTCCGCTCTCTCTGTTTTCTCCCTTCCCTTTATTTTGGTTAATGGTCAGTGAATAAGAAAAGCGCATCTCTTTCTTTGAAACAAAAATATTATTCAAGACGGCAAGAAAAGCTGAGAGTAAAACTCACCAAGTGAGTTTAGCATAACAAAGGAACAAAACACTTTTCTATATTACATAGGTATACACATTGTAATTTACTGCTCAAGTTGTTTGGGTTCTTATATAAGTTTTCAAACGCTTTAGAAAAAACTCTCCGATGCACATTTTCTGAATTGAAAAGACAAAACATCATTCGTAATTTATTTTATGTACCGTAATGATGTGGCGTAACGGACAGACACGAAAATAACGGAATATTTATTAAACCCAAATTAAACATTGGAAACAGTTACAAGAGGGAGCTTGATAATAATTTGATGTTTCAAGGAAAAAAGAGTGACTCACTCAGTCATTCATTCATGTCAGATTATCATTACGATTGGTAATTTTGTTGGTTAATGTTTGTAAATTAATTTGAGTGGCAATGGTAGACGGCAGCCATCAAGCCGGTCACTTTTCCTCCCACCAAACACTCACCTGTGCCACTTACTTAAGTATACTTATCTATTTTGAAGCGACTGGGACTGCCCAAACAAACCATAATGATCAGTAATTCCCTAGTTATATAGGAAATAATAGGTGCTCTGCACACACACAAACATTACATTCCCAGTTCCACTTTCATGTTGCTGAAGCACTTTGCCACGAAACAACCGCAGCTACCTACATACAAATAGAAAAGCCAAAGCTTTACTTTTTTATACCGGTCGCTGCCCTGTTGAAACTTTAAAAACCGAACAGCCGGACAAGGTACAATACGTAAATAAGTACATAGGTAAATGCAAGCAATGTTTGAGTCCCATAAAAGAGAAAAAGGATAAAAAGGCAAAGTTTAGAAAACATTCTGGTTCTGTTTCTTGCCGGCGGTATGAATATATGTGCATGCATTCAGTGTGCGAGTGCACATTTTTATAGCTTGCCTGCATACATGCATAATAAAAAGATGTTCAAAGTTGTATTAAAGGGATCTTGGTCTTTTCAAGGAAAATATTATATTATTACGCTATGTTATATCAGTGCACGCATCTTATTTTTCTCATCTCCTCTTCTGCTTTCCTTTTCCTTTCCTTTGAAACTTACTTCGACTTAGACTGACTGAGAAAAGCTTAGAAGACTTCTGCTTTTTTCCTTTGCTGCTTTTTCCACACAAAAAATGTGCACATCTTTTAAGTAGAAAGTAATACAAGGAAAGAAATATGCTCAATAGAATAAAAAGCTGAGAAAGTAGAGAAAAGTAAGTAGTAAAAGTCAGCTCGTTTCGTTTCGTCTGCTTTCGCTTCGCAGTGAATACAGAAAGCAAGTGAAAGTATAAAGTAGTAGACAGTTTACTTTTGCACGCAGCCAGGCTTTGCATTCAGTGTGATAGTAGTCTCTTCTCTCCATCATTTTCAGTATTGTTTGGTGTTAGGGAGCAGCAGGAGGAGCAGGAAGAGGAACTCCACTACTAGTTAGCAAAGCACACACACAACACATCACATCGCGGAGTGAAAGGAGAAAAAGAAGGGACTTTGGATAAAACTTGGCTCTCAGAGGGATATACGGACACAGTGCAAGAAGTCTATGTGAGTGTGAATGTGTGTGTACTTACATTTTATATGCCCATGCGAAAACGAAAAGCTCCGTTTCCTTTTTTACTCTTCTCTCACATCCTTTTGTGCTGTCCAAAAGAGAGGCACGGATGAAGAGGAGCGAATATATATAAAAGTATGTATGTATGTGTGTACATTACGTTTTGTAGGTACGGCTAAACTTTTATGTCTACATCTGCTTTTCTCTCTATATTGCATTTCTTTTTAGTTAGTGGAGCTTCCCGACCGTCTGTGTGAACCATGTTAAGTAGGGAAGGAATGAAGGCATAGCTTTTGCTATTGCTTGATGATAGTGGCAGCGAGAGGGAGAAACGGCAACGAGCCAGCTCAGCTCAGCTCAAACTCAGCTCAACTGAAACTCCGTTTTTCCTTTTTCTCTTCTTTCCACTCCACTTTTGAAGCCTTCTCTTGATTTCGTTTTTCCGTATAGCGTGAGCAAAGTCGGCAAACTGCCTTCAGTTTTTCATCATCGTTCGCCAAGTAAACACGTACACGCGTTTGGGCGGAGTGCTCCACTCAATTCTTGTACACCTCTCATTCAGTAATCTGTTTGCTATAAACTACCTCAATAGAGCAATTCGACACTTCAATGACATTCACGTACAATTCGAATAAAAAGGAAAGGAAAAAATTGGGAAATTATTATTGAGTTCGTCATCGTGCTCGTTATTACAAATTTCTACAGTTGAAGTAAAAATAAACCAGTTTGGAGAAATTTCAGTCAACATTTTGTCAGGTGTTTGTTGAAAGGGTGACATTGAAAAGAAATTGACTCAAATGAAATAAACTCAATTCTTTTAAGTGGATTATTGGTGATATAAATAATAAAATATTATTTCGCCTATGTATGCTTGTGCTGGCTTAGATATACAAAAGCCGGAACTGATAAGCTATTACTACGTAAAGAATCAATTTTTCCGCTCGTACTAACAAACTGCTAACTAAGAAAATTGGGCAAAGTTATTTTTTCACAGCAGAAGGACTCAATCAAATGCCAATTTTGCAAAGTCTAATTTCTCAACTTCAAATCGATCCACATTATTCAGGGATCTAGGAGTGAGTCGTTGAGTACGTTTGTTCCTGTTTGTAAGCAGCCGCATCAACACGCCTCAGTCAACTCTAAGAACTTTTGGTGCAGTGTTTATCATTTGACAGATCAGTGTATTCATTGGAAGGAAGCACGCCGCACGGCTGAGGTGACCGCTCATGTCAACCACGAAAGCTGACACATAACACTTGTTTTCTCTGATAATTTGACGTACCACAAAGAAAAATTCAATGTTGACATTTGAATCGAGTTTTTATCACGATCTCACTTTCAATATTCTCTAAAACTTGTCCAATTTGCCAACCTTATAAAACATCCGAATTTTATGACCCAGCTTCATGCAACGTGCATACCAACATTTCAGTGCTACTGTGGAGTGATTTATTTCGGAGAAAAGTGAGAAAACGCACGTGTCACATTATTCATCGTGTGAAAAGTGAAAAAACGATATACACCGTTTTCTTCCTCATTATTTATTACAATATTGACAAACATGACATGACAGAAGCAGAACTTTCTAAAAAAAAGTTGAATTCATTCTCAAAGCAAAAACATATTTTCATCTTTTTTCAGAGGAAATTCAGTGTCATTTATTTCCACTAAAAATCTGCCTCAAACGTTGTTGTACACAACTAGCAAGAAACAAATTTTTATTGCCGTGTTTATTCTGCCGAATTCAATACTAAATTGTGACCGAAAAGGGAAATTAACAGGAACTGATATCAATGTGTCCTTCACTTACTGACTAAAAAGTGTTTTTTTAAAACGAAGATTATTATAAAGTGAAAAAACTCCTCCAGCGCCGTTTTGTGTTATTACCCATCAAAATCAACAACAACAACAACATCCACCTTGTTAGACGAGGACAGTGTTTGTGTACACACAGGTAAAAAATGAACAAAGTTACCATTTATTTTCTTCGCTCGTCATTTCCCTCATCATCTCCGTTTCACTTCATCAGTTTAGTTGAGAAGTTTCATATAATTTCAGCTATGATATTGTTGTTGTGTTCGTCGTGGTAAACAAGTAAGTCAAGTTAGTGACAACTGATGTATTGGATTGCAAGTCACCCGCCGCTGGTGGTGCATGATGGCAGCAGGGGTTAAACAGTAGGGAAATTGGTTCCACCCATCATATCATCACATTATGAAAAAAGTGTCATTTTCTCCGTTCATGTTGATCCTCGTTGAAACGATTATTATTAACGAGGTTCACCTGAGGCAGTGTTCCAATAAATTATGTAACTTTAATTAAGTACATAAACATAACGTTTATGTTACATATACGTAGTATTATGCTTTACGAGTATGTTTTACAAAAATTGGAATAGAAATTGGCGAAAAAGGTAAAATCGTTTTGCTGCATGGTAATGAGATAGAAGAGAGGAACGATTACACGATCTGTGTATTTTACTGGCTTACTTACTCAAGAGGTTATGCGTTGATTAGGAAATATGGCACACAGCAGGATAAATCCTTGTTTCACTCTGAAACAACTCCAATAAATTAGAACCAACACGAGCACAAGTGATTAATTAATGGTTCAGGGGCAGAGGTATTAATACAGAAGAGTGGAGTCAGTCAGACCTACAGAATTTCTCCTTTCTCTAACTAATAATACCTTCCAGCAACTAAACTCGTCTGCTTCCATATTGTATTACATCATGCCCCAGAAAGTTAGTCTGCAGCCTGCCTGTCAGCAAAAGTCGGGAAAAGTAAAAATAAACTGTTGAGAAACAGAGAACACACCGGTTCACTGTTTTACGCAATGCAAAACAAAATTGGGCTCGTCTTCTTCAATTAAGTTTTTTCTCTGGCCGCTTTGAAAATAATTATAGACCTCAAACCTGGCAGTCCTTATACATGCCCGAAATTATTCTTGTCTTGCATTAGTAATGAAAGCACCCAGACGCGCAGACAATCATATCGATTTATGAATGGAGGACAATGTTTTGAACGAATCACAGTGGGAGGGATTTTTTTAGTACATAGGTAGCAAAGTATAAAACGAATAGGCCGTGGCGGTGGCGATCAAATGTCACATGAAGGTGAGTGTAGATCATGGTCATTGAATAAGAGTAGCACTATGAGCAACATTCAAAGTGACATTTGAGTCCACCCCAACTCATTTCACTTCAGACTTTTTTATAACCAACTAAGTAAAAAATCAAATTCCGGCTGAAATAAATGAAAGAGAAAATAAAATAGAAGGAACGCCTCTAACTGAAAAAAGTAAGAAAGAACAAAAGAGAAAAGTTATGTGTCCACCCATTGCTATGAAAGCACATTGTACGTAGTAGTGGAGGAGGAGGACATCTTTTATGATACTCTTTAAAAAAAATCTTGTCAGTGATGTGATGTGAGTGAATGGATAAAAGAAAAGAAAGCCGCTCCACTTTATTCTTCACACATTGCATTGCATTTCCTTTGCCTTGTCTTGCCTTTTGTGAGAAGAGCGGACAGGAAGAAAAAGACGAGAAAAAAGTAAGTGAAGTATAAAGAAAAGAAGGAGGCAATGGACTTGTCCTTTCGTATAGAAATATGTACATCTATAACAATAATGTTAGTGGGAAGAGGCAATCAAACTAAAAGTGGAAATAATCAGAGAGCAATCAACTCTACGAATTGGATGGCACTCTCAGAATCACAATCAATAAAATACACATAGATACATATAAGAAGGAACAGGCATCCGAGGAACGATTAAATATTGTCTCTTCTCTATGTATGGACACAAAATATGTATACCAATGCAGTCTTCCAATGCCTTCTTAATATATAGATATCTATGTTATAAAGAAAGTAAAAAAATCTTTCACTTTCACCGTTATCCTTTTGTGTTTTGTAAGAATCTATCCTCAGCCTCAGCTTCCTTCTTTTAAGTCTTTTCTTTCTTTCTACTATCAGAGAAACACTCGCTGAGAGTTGTCCAGAGAGAAAGAGTCGCGGAAAACTGGGGAAGGATGTTCATGTCACTTAACGAAACCCGTAGACAAATCGACACAAACACATCGTGATGCTGTTACTTTCACAGCGGAAAACCCACTAAAACCGAGTCACAGGGAATAGGCAAAGAAAAACGAATGGTTTATATGGTCTTAGGTAACGTTCTATTTGTGTAAGCATGTACAGAATGAATTTCAGCTTATCTTGTTCCGTAATGTCCATATATATTCCAAAAACTACTAGAAGGTGGATGTGGATGGATACATTCATAACAGAAACGACCTCTACTCTCCCCCTGACCACCTCATTTCATTATTACATAAAAAGAGTGAAAGTTGTCCTTGGGTGGTGGGATCACCTTTTCCCGTTACAGCGTATCTTCTTTATCTGGGTTATATAACATAACGTATGGAATGGATGGACTAGGCTAGACCAAAGAAAATGCTTTACTTTATAGGCGTAGCTGTTCAAAGAGCGAATATTCTTTTATCATTTAAAGCCAATAAGACCTCGTACCTGTGTAACATTAAATGAGATTGTCTTTTCGCTCTTCTTTCTCCTCGTCTCCTTTCTGACTGACTGGAGAGCGAGACATTATTCTAAAAGAAACATTATGGAATGAAGGCATTTTTTTCTCCGTCTCTTCTTTCTCCTCTCTACTACTAACCTTCTTTTCAAATATACTTCCACGAAAGCTCCACTGGAAATATCTGAAGTGAACACACTCACGCAAAGTGACAGTGAACAAATAAATCGAATTGGCAAGGATAAAGGACACGTTCATGTTTTTCATACCATGCCATTCCACACCAGACCAAGCTACGTATGAAATGTTCATTTCATGCCTTTGCCTTGGATGACGCAACGTAGCTATGTACCCATTTCCCCTTTGATATTTTTATTATTTTTTCCCTTCTTCCCTTATCCCACTTTAGATAATTTTTTTCTTGCTTTTTCCTCAGTGGCTTAACAAGGAATGAAGTGGAAAATTGACGGGATGGAATAATATTTTCTGTATTACATTATATTATCAGAGCATTTTTTTCGAGATGGAAGCAGAACAAGCAGGGCATGGCTCAACTGTATTTCTGCTCTGTCTTTTCCTGCTTACGTGGGTAAGAGAAAGCGAGCGACAATTCGCGTTATGATAATGATGATCCATCCTAGTTTTTACCTAGATTCACGTAAAAAAGAAAGATGAGAGAAAATGCAGTTGTATACAGTCGCATCACACACGCCACATTATTTAATGAAATTCCCCCAGGAATTTCATAAGCCCGCTGTCTTCTCTGCAAAAATACGTAGTTATAATACATTGAAGTTATATGTACCTTTGCTCGCTTTTGCAAACTATTGTCGTCGTTCACGTCATCTAAAGTCAACCTCGACTTTGCATTTGCAAGCATTACACCCTAGTTTCAAACGTTGATAGTAATAATAAAAATAGCAGTGCTTTCACTGCTTTCTCTTTGTAAATTTTTTATCCCGTCTTTACATTTTACGTACCTATTTATTCTTCTTATTCTGATATGATGATGATAATGATGAGAGTTGCAGAGAAAAAAGCTTCGCTGTTGCTTCCCCTTGCATTTCCGTTTGAAGAATAAACTACCGCCAAATTCTTTAAGTTTCAAAAATTTTACTACCTTAACTAAAACTTTAGCTTAATAGCAGGGTATCTAAGTTTTTGTCCTGTTGGTTGATGGTGAGCTCCAACTTTCACTTTTTGGTGGATGCAAAACTAGCACATATTTTTTTGTTTCTCCACTCTTCGTGGTAGCGGTGGTCGTGAAGTGGTAGAAAAGTAGAGGATAACATAACAATAGTGGAGTTTTTTTATGTATATCTGGAAAGACAAGAGAAGAGGACTTCTTGTTCCCCGATATCATCGTCATCGTCAACCTTAATCCCAGCAAGTAGAAAACAAACACGCACGCACTCCTCCCATGGTGGCGCCAAAGATATTTTTTGCAGAGTTGAGTTAGAGAATGATACAGCATGCCAGCAAAGATTATTATTATTATTATTTTGTGATGATATGAAACCACTGTTCGTGTGATAGTGACGCACAAATACATAACATTAGGCATATCAGAGATATTTATAATATAAATATAAAAATAGAGGCTGAGAGTGGAGCACGTTTTGTAGCTTGGAATTGGCTACAGAAAAAGAGTGAGTGAGACACATATTCTTCAGATGCTTGCATATTATGCACGTACAGCCGAAACTGCTGCTCTTGACAGAAGAAGAGTGGAAAGAGAAGGAAAGTAGGACTGTTTTCAAGTGCTTCTATTTCCATTCTAGTATTTTTGTCTGTGGCAAGAATAAAATTGGGAGAGCAGAGCAAAACTGAGTTGAGTTTCACTCCAGCTCGTTATCAAGTAAGCCGAATATTATGACGGGACAGTGTAACAAACGAACGAGCGTTGGTCTTTTTTCGCTTTCTCTTTTGCAAAGATCGCGACGCGACAAAATTACTTTGATACGAAACCGAGAAGATATCGTTCACCATCATTATTATCATTGTCGTCGTCGTCTTCCTCATCATCATTAGGAAATAGTAGTGACAAGAAATGGCAAAAAGATAAGCTACGTGCATTATCGTAAGATAATTTTGATGAGGGTGTAAATTTTGCGAAATAAAATAAAAAACTATCTAGAGTTGAAGGAGGACGTTTGAAGTTTCAAGACCTCATTAGAATTGATGATACATCTGCCTACGCCTACAGACAAGAAAAATTGGAGCAAAGAATCTTAAAGAGTATCGTTTTTAAAGGAAAACATAATCCCGGGAAATGATATTTTTCTCATCATTTTACCCTAGTCTTGACTTGTTAATATAAATAGGCTAGAAAAAATATGAAAATGGGGCAACGCAAGTGTGCTTGACAGGATGCACGCGGAGAAAGTGGCAAGAAGAAAGTTTATTGTCCTTTTCCGGGAACATCTTCCTTTGCAAAAAAAGCAGTGAAAGTTCTTACTTTCTCCTTCTATAAATACTCAATTCCCAAACCAAGGAGGAAAAAATTTAACTGGAATCGAGTCACTGTTGTTGTTGTTTGCTTGCTTACGTAAGCTGCACTGCACCATTAGAAAATAGGGAATGAGAGAGTGAATGGCTTAATGGGGGACTTAGAAATGGGATTAATGAAGTGGTTGAGTTCAGTATGCAGCACGTGTACTTCATTTTCTTCTGCCTTTCACTTTCTTTTCTTGAATATGTACATTACATTACAATAGATTAAAGCTCGCTTCTTTTCATCATGTTTTGATGAGATGTGTTTGTTTTGTAAATTAATCGTAGACTTCCACTGAGCTTCAGTAAAGAGCAAAAGCAAAATGATTGCGAAAGACGGAGATTATTTTCAGTGAGCTGACGAAAATGTGAGAAGAGAAGTACATCCATTATCTGTAACAACATTGTATTTTATTTTAACTACTTATTCCAAAATGGGGCGGATCAAATGAGGAAAAAATTAGAAAATATCTCTCTGCGCAGTGAAAAAGGGAGATGAGATAAAAAAGCAAGGTATTTAAAAAAAAGCGGATTTGGATTTTTTCTTACTTTTCTCTTTTTAAAGCTATCGTTTATAATGGCTTAAATCCAGATCAAAATCCCAAAGATCGAGCTCGAACCAAATTAAGGTAGAATGAATACGAACATTCCATTCATTGGTTTGGTTGGAAAGTAGAGATTATAAGAAACGAAGCTGTGGGAAATTAGAGGATTTTGAAAAGTAAAGCAAAGATGTACATCTGAAAAACGTCACTGGGCCCTGCGCTCCACTTGAATGTGTTTGCGGGCATCGAGGCGAAGTAACTAGGTAGATACATATACTACATGTATATGTATACTACGTGATGCATTGGCGATGCGTTTCTTTTTTTCTCACTCTTATTCCAAACCAAAACTTCTTTCTGCCTTGTTACGTACTTTTGCTTCAACTGATTTGAAAACGAATCTCTCCATCATGACAGTTACTCTGTTCAGTCTACTGGCTCGCTAAATCTCAGATTTCTTTTTTTCGTTTCTTTCTTACTTTTTCTCTCTTGTTCAACTCGAAGAAAAAGCGTTCAATCTTCGACCTCTCAAAAAGCGACAGGAAAAGGAAGGAAGGAGGAATAAAGAAGTTGGCTTTTGCGAGTGCTTTAGCTTCGCAGCAAATACATAAATAAGTAAATACAATAAATGCTACAAACCTGTGTACTTGTGCAGTAAGTTCCACACTGAGGACTGGATCTTGAATGAACATGAACGTGAAGGTTACCGCCACTTGCCTGGCCTGATACTTTCTCCAGCTGTATTTTTTCGAGTTATTTCAATCGCTCAACAGAAAGCTGGTTTCTGTTATTTGTTGAGATTACTGAAAAGAAAAAAAAGAGCAGTGGCTGAGCTATGATAAAAATTCTTTTGTCTTTGCTTGAGGAACTACGTACTTTAATTTGCAGTTACTTGACACAAACCCATGCTATTTTAGATTACACCTAAGGTAAAAATGTATTATCTCGTTATTCGTGACCACCCGGGTAGAAAAATGAATTGACTCGAGTCACTCATTTCATTTAGGTTGTCTGTTTAATTTAACTCTTTCGTACTTACAGTACGCGTACCCCCTGACTTTTGTCTTTTCGGTTCTTGTAGAGAGACGTAACACAAGTTGAAGTGTCCTTTTAAGTACCCAGCAATCTCAAAGAGGAAGAATGTTCATACTATTTTCTCGTTTTAAAAGCCTTTTGGTACGAAATCGAAATGAGACGCGCACAAAAAATAAAAATAAATAGCACACTTTTTTACATCACACGCAACTTTAGTAGTTCGACACATTGAGATACATACATAAATATTTAATACATACGTATAGCATTTTATAGCTTTCTCTTTTTTCACTCCGCTCACTTACTCACAATCAGTCAGTCGCTTAAAAAATGAAGACAACTGAGAGAACCGAGTGAGCGAATAAACGAGACGAATGAAGAAAGAATCGGTACACTTTCCTTTCTTTACTACATCACATCTATACAATATAATACTCAATTGAATCTTTCTTGCGAATGCGAATGTGCAGTGACTTTAGAATGGAACATGTACAAAAAATAAAATAAAAAGTCGAGTCGAGAGAATAGTTGAAGATTGAGTGGAGTCTACAAAACTCTGATTCACTGTGACAGTTCGATTGAATAAATCAATTTTAAACAGAATTTTATTTTGCAAGGAGCAAACTAGGAGAGAAAAAGAAAGCCATTTAAGTAGTAAGTAGTAGCGAAAGTGAAACTTTCCAGTTTCTTTTCTTTCCTCCATTTTTCTTCATTCATTCTTACTCTAGAAAAATCCTAAGTAAAAAAACGAACGTAACGTATTATAGAGAAAGCATCACTCTTTCATTTATTTTTTTCTTCTTCTTATCCACACTTCATTCCCTCTAAGCAGGGTCATCCAAACAGTGCGTAAAGTAACATAAGAGTGAAAGTCGAAGAGACAAAGATAAAGCGGAAGAAAAAAAGTTTTTATTACCATACATCAACTTCTTCTCGCAATACCTAATCTCTGCTAGATATCACAGACAGAGTGGAAGTGGCAGTGTAACTGAAACACAAGTAAATCTGTAATGTACATACCTTCCCCTTAGCAAAGCTCATAATCATAATTGTTGTAAGTACTTACGAATATATAAAGGAGGAAAAAATCTGCGAGATATTTGTTCTTTGTTAGTAGTAGGAAGCTTTATCCTTTTTTATCCGATCCGCTTTTCCTTCCTCCTCTGAACGTTTACTCTTCCATTCAATTCAAACAGAGGAAGAAAAAAATGTAGAGGAAGGAATAAATCACCAGACATTCATACACTGTTATCCAAATTGGAGCATCTCCTTTTCCTTTCACTTTTACAACAAAAGCATACGTAAGTGCTTAAGCAAAACATAAATAGGAAGATAATTTTCATTGGAATATGTTAACATTACGCATTTGGATTAAAACAACAACAACAAAATACAAATTATATGAGAGATACACAATTCACTTGGTAAGTGAAGTGGAGCACAAAAACATTTCACTTCAGAGTAACGAAGATACCCGGTCCTTTCTGCGCCTCCGCACATTTCCATTTTGTTTTTCTTTCACGTGTTATGTACGTATGTAGGGAGACTCTATGGAGCGGTACTTTTCCCTCACTTTCTTTCATTCTTTCTTTCTAGTATCTCCGTCATTATCATGGTACGTTGTAGAAAAAGAAATGAAATGAGCATGCGAGGGAAGGGACGGCGTAATCCCTGAATCCTTATAGCAATGAATGCTAAACGCACCAGTTTGTAGCATTAATGAGTCCCAGAAGGTCAAAACTTTTCCCCTCATATGATGATGAGCATGAGCATTTAGCAAAAGAGGAGAGAGAAGAAGCAAGACATTCTACGTATTTGAAAGTATGCCAACTTTTTCTATCTCTTGGCTACGCCAAAGTAAATGGAATGAAATGTTTCTCCATACTGGCTTCGTTAAGTACAAACTTACAGTCTCTCGTTTAGTTACAACCACCACTCGGAACCTTTTTGCATCTCATCTCAATTTTTCGAGAAAAAAATGTTGTAACGTGAGAGTGCACAATGCCTGCACACTTAATTTGTCCGGGAGAAAGTATGCCAATTTAGCATGGTGAGATACGTATGTTATTGTAGAACTTGGATAATGTTGTCACTGTAAATTGTCACTGTAAATTAAATAGGTACGTGCAATTTGTATTTGTGGAGATTCAAACTTTCCATCTTCTTGACACTGTCTTAAATTTGCAAAATTCGCACAGGGCACACGTATAAATTGTTTAGAACATAGTGAAAGTAAGTGACATTATTAATGTCATAATAATTAAAATTAGGCACAAAATCGCAGGAAAGCATTAAAATGAAAATGAATTTAAATTGCACACAAGGTAAACATAAGCACAGTACCATAATAATGTCGTACTACCGGTGCATGTTCCTGTCCTGAAATTACAGAGTATTATGCGATAATTTAATTCCTCCCCTTAATTTCTTCCCACGTTTGGAATGGAATGCGATCGGCGGAGTGACGCAATCAAATTTAATCAAAGTGTTTATCTTCTGTGTTACAGTTACAGTATGCAAAGTACACATAAGCATAAGGAAATCATAATAATGCCTACTTCATGAATATTGCGCTAAATATTGAATGTGTACGAGGGTTTTAGCAATATAATGGCAAATCCAATTTGTTGATTTGCATATTGCAGAAAATTTTCATGTAAACATTTCAAAGTAATTTCCGTTCGCTGTTCAGCTCGGCCCATTCTGAAATTACACCGAGATTTCCTCTCCTTTTATGTACTTACAAAAGCAATGGAAATTAAGTTTCGGTGTATTTTGCTATTTTCCGCATATTATGAGAACAGCGATTTCGTTTCAAAATGTAGCGCAAGACTAGGACATAGCCTAAATCACCATAAATTCCGAGAAAGCTCAAGAAAATGTGCTGTATTAATATAATTTACTTCAAACAGAATGAAAAACCACGACTGCATTCATAAAATATTTTATTCTTTAAAAAGTCCATTTTTTCGATTCAGATGCTAAAAAAGACCCTTTTTATTCTCTTCTATTGCAGGATTTTCTGGCAGTGTAGTTTCTACACGCGCTGTTTGCGCGACAGATGAAAGCACTTTGGAAGGAATTCCATTATTAAATCATTAGACGACCAGAGCGAGCAAAATATTTTCCAGTGACAAACAAGACTGACTGGCACGAGGAAAGCGAAACGAAAAATATCAAAAAACGCCCGGATCATAAGACAGACAAACAGAAATAAAGGAAAAGTGTACATACCTACATACATAGAATAACCATTCTACGCACTTTCACTCTTTTATAACAGAGATATTATTGTAAATCCCGGAGAGAAAAAACCGTTATAACGCCATAACGCTACTTGAATAACAAAAGCAGTGCTTTTTACTTAACGGACAAAAAAAAACTTTATCCAGATTGTCGCGAACTGAAGCTTGTAACGACTCGCGGAACAAACAACCGCCGCTGCTGCTGCTTCATTCATTCCTTCGGAATCTCGTCTCTTGCCAGCAACAAACAACACAAGGACAAACTGGTAACTGCGGATTCGTCAATCCGTTCTTTTCTTCCGTTTTCTCCATTATTAGAAAAAGAGCCGAGAGACACAAAAGAAGAAAGACTCGTAAAAAACGACCAGTTCAACGTACAACACCAGTGCTCAATGTTTGTATTTAATGCAATGTTTACACAACAGTGAAAATACGACTAAGCTTGAGCTGGCCACCCCGAAAGATTGAGCGGAGCTAAAAATATATTTCACTTTTCTCTGGACAACATAACGCAACCTGCAGCCGACGAAGAGTTAGCTGGAGTGCGGAGTGGACTGAGAGACAAAAATAAATCTGTTTGTAAGCTAAGCCAGAAAAAATCCATTTTCAAAAACATCCATTCCATTCCATTTTTTTTACTTTCTCTGCTCCACCGCCAACGTCACATCACATCGCATCGCATAACATTTCTCCATTCATTTATTTACCCATCTGAAGGAATTCTTCAAGTGTGTGTGTACTTTGTGGACACGAGAGTGAAAAAAGGACGTGTTCGTCCAGAGACTCGCTACATACTCTTACTCTTGTTATTATCACATCATACGATCATCAAAAAAACTGCTACCACTTCTACTCCTGCACTCAACGCACACATTTAATTTTTTCCCACTTTCAGAAGCAAGTCGACAAGGGAGCAAATAGCAAACAGCGACTGGACACAGAGAAGTGAGTGGATCGAGTGGTTGTGGAGTGAGTTGCGTTTTTAGTGAGTTGAGTGTGTTTCAGCAAAAAAAGCAAATACGCGACGCCATCCCACTATAGTAAATACATACTACAATAATACGCACTCGTGAAAGAAAGAGCAAACATTGTTCTTCCTCTCTCTCTAACATCTCATAAAAATACGCACACTTTTATATAGTATGTAACCATTTTTTATTACATGTAGAAAAGTGAGTGAGTAAACAGGAAAAAGAGAGAAAGGAAAGAAAAAAGAACCATAAATACAGGATTCTTGTAAAACGTTTTGCAACTGGGTTTTATGGCGGGATTTGATTTATCCTGACGGCTTTTGTGGTATCGGACGGCAGCCTGTGTTAGTCTCGGTGTGTGTGACGACGACGGGACAAAAATATCCTCTAGCTATTACAAGCTGCAACATATAAACTCCCTCACTCTTTCAAAGCCGTTCCAAAAGAATAAAAGAGTATCTACATAGATTATGTATACGGCACAGACACAATAACTTGTCTCTCAGATTCTTCTTTTGTAGTAGTACGCCAAAACCAAAAGCAGCTGCTACATTCTAGCACTTCTGCAATTCTGCAACCACCGTCGCCGCTCCTCCTCCCATTATTATTAAAATACAACTGAGAAAAAAGAAGAGAAAACCACGAAAACCTTCCATATTTATTGCTCCTTGTGGGCCACAGCGGCATAGCATAACACAACAACAAGAAATTTTTGAAAGTATACAGAAAGGAAAACCGGTGCGGTTGGAGTGTGAAAAAAATATTGAGAGTGTAAAAATGTTCTTTTTATGTTATGTAATGTATAGCATGTCGCGCTAATGCAGAAGACTTCTCGAGCTGCGACCCGCGACAAAAATAAATTTACACATGTGGTGCGGTGAAATAAAATCCTTCGCGTTTTTATTTTATGCAGAAGCAGAACGCAACGCTCATTATTAAGTAAGTGTAGTGATAATATCCACTGATCCCGTTTTTGTAGCGAGCAACTAAAAGCAGGCTAGACAAAAGGGGAAGTATGATGAAATTTTATGGAGACAATGATACAAGAGCCTAATATCCGGTTGAAAGGGCTGCGTTTCGGTGGTGCGATCATGTTATTGCCGCTGTTTGCAGAAAAACGACAGGAGCGGCAGTAATAGGGATATAAAATATAAATAGTTTTATTATTACGAGAACAGTGAGTAAATGTTGCACATTAGAAACGTCCGTTTACATCAGCATCACCCGTTGTGTACTGCTTGTCAACTTTCTTCGCCCACGTTTTTATACTCACAGTGACTGGCCCCGTTCCAACAGAGTTCTCCAAATTTATTCCGCTGGAAAAAGGTCCTTCACTCCTTTCACAGTGAGGCAGGCTGAATCTCACAACAAACAAAGCAAAAGAAAAAACAACAACAAAACAACACCAGAAGATCGAGTCGATCAAAGCAAAGAGAGACGGAGAAGGAAATGTATTTTTGTTTGGATTAAAAGTGAGAAGATTCTCTCTGCTGAAAGCACATTTCCCTAGTCACAACTGAAACGAAACTTTTTTGTGTAGCCTCTGGTGTTCTGTTCTGTTCAGATTCACTCACTCATTCACTCACTCATAGCGAGACAATCGTGAATGAAAAATATTTGAAGGCAGGAAGAGAAAGTGTGCAATGTAAACATCCCATGACTCAGTCCAGTATGTACATACATGGTCTCAAGTAAGTCTAACAACTAACCCAACAGATTTAAGTTTGTGCTAGTTCATTCGCCAACTTCTTTTTATGCATCATCACTTTTGACGAGTGGAAATCAATAAAGTCACGTTTTACACTCAACTTGTTATATCACATCAATTTCGCTCAACTTGCACCAACTCGTTTTCTTCGTCTCTACTTTTCATCATCCCCCTCATCTCAACTCGTCATTCTCATCATCCTACAGTTGAGTTGATAACTTCGGTCTCGCTCCTTTCTGTATGGATTGGTGTGAACAAAGCAGAGGAACAATATTTTCTGCACTACTTCTGCCTCTCTCATTCACCACTTTTGCAACTCACACAACGACTCCGAAAAAGGAAAGAGGATTCTCATTCAAGTGCTCCTCCTTCGCTGGAATCAAGATGAACCTGAGATTTCATTTGCTCTTCTTATTTGCAGGTTTGTTAAATAACCAATTTCCAACTCTCTTTTTCCCTAAACCATCTTTTCTAGCATAGTAGTTAGTTTCTGATCCTCAGCATTTCCTATTTTATCATATGTAGTAAATGCTCGTAAGCAAAGCTTCCACTTTTCCCCAATTTACATACTTTTATATTTGATAGAGAATAGATTTCTTCCAGCTCTATGCTTGCATTCTTTTATAGACTTCTGCGAAATTGTAATCAAAATTCCCCGAGCATCTGTCACTCATATAAAATATTCCAGCATGCGGAAACGCACATCATCAAAATCACGAATGTGAACTGGACGATTTTGTTTCTCCGTGTTTTGTTCTAAATACGAAAGATTTTCTAATTTTAGTCCTGACGCGATGTGTAGAGAATGTCATTTTTCAACTTTCCCCGTAAAATAAAATAAATGCCCACATCCTTCTTTCATTTCCCATTAATAATCAGTCATGAAAATTTCGTCTCCGGTTTTGTGGGTAATTAAACGAAAACTATTTATCACATCCACATCAACATCAAAATCCACACACATCACGTTTTCCCTAATTCCGTCATATTAAACAATATTATATACTATTGTATATGTACATACCAACAAATTTATCCTTGCTTACAAATTGCGATCCGTGCCAAAAACCGTCACATAACTGTCAGATGCGATTTGATTGTGAAGAGAAACGGGAGAATTAAGGTCGGTCAACCGTCAACCGAGCGGCTCATAAAATTTGTTGATATGTTGAAATGATTGGAAAGCAGATAAAATATAAATATGTTTGTAGCATTTAGGTACTTTATATTCGTTACGTAGTATGTAGCACACAGAGAGACAGCAGCTTTTACCAACATAACATAACAAAACATAAAAAACTTTCTCTTCTATTTTATTTTATTTTACTTTCTATTTATGCTTTCTCTTTTCTACGTATCTTGATGTGTCCAATAAAAATACATGTTTGCTCTTACTTGTCTAATAATGAAATGTATGTAGTAACGTAATAAACAAAAGTTGTATAACTTGTCAGTAAGAAAAAAAGTTTTTAAATGCATTTCACAATTTTCATCTGTGAGCGACTGAGTGAGTGAGTATAATATTTTTTTTGTTTCGTCCACATCCACACAGCGGACATTTATGTTGTATGTAAGTAGGAATTTCAACATATTATATGTTATGTATGTTAAGTACCTATGTAAGAAGTTTGTGTACATTTATTTAGTAAAATGCAAGCATGTGTGTGACTTCTCCCGGTCTGGGTAATAAGCTCTTGGTCACGTTCCTCCATTTTCATAAAAATGAAGCTCCGCTGGAAGAGAGGGAAAGAGATGGCCTCTCAGAGTCACACAGAGAGAAAAACAGTTCAGCTGACTGAAGTAAGTTAAGTGGAGTTGACTAAGGAGAAAGAGTTCAAAGTTCTGGAGAAAATAAGTTCATAAAAATGTTGAGCAGTAGTAGACGTGTGGGGAAATTAATATAAACTCGGATGTACCACTCCCTCGTATGTACAGAATTATTAGGTACATATGTAGATGTATACAAAATAGGTATATTATATAGTTATGCTGTGTTACGTGGATTTGAGCAAACATTTGCAAAGTTTCTAATTTTCGCCATTTTCATATGTACGACGTAACATACAATTTTGCATTTCATTACAAGGTAGAAAAAAGTGGGAAAACGCGACGCAACATTTCTTCATCTTTTTCGTGCTGCTCCTTCCTGCAGAGTCAAGTGAACTCGCTCTGGCTCTGGCCCTACTCCACTCAACTCCACAACCGCAGCACTAACTGTGAACTGAGTGAAGTAGAGTTTCACTAGAAGGAAAACTGGGAAACTTTCCTTGATATTCATTTTATTACATTTCTTACGGTTAACCAAGGATAACTCGGTTTTGGCCAGGGAAATAAAGGAGAAAAAAAGTTTTATTGCGATTTGCGAGATAGTGCGATATGTACATTTGCTCGCATGTTAAGACTCTCCGCTCAGCTAGCTACTAATAGCACATTTTCCTAAGTTTCGTAACAACGTAATGTACATAGGTCCATAATGCATCCACTTATTTATCGCGGGAAAGAAGTGAGACGAGCAAGTTGTAGTAAATTGTCCGAGTTTCATTAAACTTTTATTTTCTGGGATGATGCTCCTATTAGACCACAGACACACACAACAACACAGCATCATCGGATCAGACAATGTGAAGCAGACCGAAGAAAAGCTGGAGAGCATTAATACACATGCTATGTAGTATGTAAACGTAAGGTTGCTTCCAAACCTTAATAATACATAGTTAGCTATTTAGGTAGCTTAAAGGAAAATTCCAAAAAGATGCTTGCCCTGTTTGTCCCAGGATATTTTTTTACCTATCCATCTTTTAAAAACAGATTGTTAATAGTAAGCTATAATGTACATAAGGTATTTTCTTATTTTCTAACTATTCCTTTGAAATTATCCTCTGCTTGTAGAGAAGAAATTCGCTAGGCACTAGACACTTTTACGTACGACAACATTTCAGTGCCAACACAAAGGGACAAAAAAAATCGCCAAGCTAAAGAAGCTCCTCGTTAGATTTTTCTCTCTGAATAGTGAATGTATTCCATTTCTATGTATGTAATGTATTTATTCCTTTCCTTACAAAAAGAAGATCACGAAGTGCTGAATCTAAAAAAAACTTTTCCTTCTCATTCATTCACTTTCCTTGCCTTTCCCCGTTGTCTTCTAAGATTTCTCAAGTTGTAAAGAACCAGTAGGGTACAAGGACCAATGTGTCCCTTTTTTACCGAACAGGAGAAGAAAAAAGCGGAGAATTTGTTGCTCGGTGAATAAGGCAGCTTGCTGGTTATTGTTGGCGGTGGGTGGAGAGCGGAGAGAGAAAGTAGGTACATACTAGTTTACTAGTTTAGTTTAGTACGTTGATTTTCCTTTTCTCTGTGTACTAGATACACAAAACACATTTTCTTTGAAATGAAAAGAAAAAGAGGCAGCAGCTCCAGCTGGGCAATAATAAATGTACAAATGTAATAATAATGCAAGCAGCCAGCTAAAGTTAAGGTATGTGTTTTGTGTTATTAATGTAAGAATGTATAATAGATTTCATTCGTTCGTTCGTTCTTTTCTCTCCTTTTCGCTGCCTTGTGCTTCCTTGACATGTTATTATGAGCATGTGCTGCATCATTTTCTTTTCTCTAAAAAATCAAGTATGTCCGTAGGTATTTTTCTGATATGATATAAAATGATGGAGGGAATGAATGTTTCTATACGAATAGTGTTCAGAGTGCAATATTTTTGCGGAGAGAGATCGTTTCACCAAATGGGTCCACAATTTGCGCATTAAAGTATATTATTTACTATTGTCGGTTGCTTCTATTATGTGAGTGAGCGTTATAGTTTGCGCTTAGTACTTACATTATTACAGATTTTCTTTCTATTTCTCCCAAAAGGATATTTACTGTCAGCTTTGAGAAGATCAAGCTAAACTAGACTGACATGTCGGCGAAAAAAGGAGACGGACGGAAATGGAGCAAAACTTGCTTACCATCACCCATCACATTATTACTTTTGCTTTACTACTACATTGGAAACCTCGTGTTTTTCGGTTTGAAAAAATCTAGTTCATTTTTTCATCGAGAGAAAGAAAAGAGAAAAAAATGATTTCGGGTTGAGTTGGAGTTTGGGACGAAAAAACTTTGTATGGAAACAGTGAATGAGAAAAGTGGGAGACAGGCAAAAAATTCTGTAGACTTTCACTGCGGAACAGGATATACGAATTCATTTCAGTTCACGTTAGCTGTACAACTACTACATAGCATTTGAGGTATTTGTACATATATTTAAGTTCATTTGCTCTAAGAGTTAAATATTATTTTATTATGTTTTAGTGTAGTCTGCTGTCTTGACCAACTTTCACGTACAATTTTTATACGTACACCCCCTTCCTGCCATTTTTTCATTTTCCCAGAAGAAGGAGTACGCAGACAGGAAGAGTAGAAGTGAGAGGAGTGGCACGTCGTGCTATTCCACCGACAACAAAAGTAAAGTTGCAAAAAATAAAATTCGTGCCTTGCTTTACTTTGCTGTTGCTCTGCTTTGCCTGCTGCCATTTAATAATAATAACAACAAAATGAGCACCGAAACCCAAACACAACTTGTAAATACAAAGTGAAGCAAACCTGAATAGTCATAAAATGAGAAAGTGTAAGCAAAGCAACCTGCTGGTGTTTTCCTGGCCAATCCGGCATTGCGTACAATTATTAATAACACAAGTGTGAACATGCCCAAGAACAACTAACCAAAAACATTTTTATTGATTGCCCTTTTCCATTTTCACAGTTTTTTCTGTCGGCTAAATTTTCACGGGGTAAACGAGAATGAGTAAAGTTAATCAAATTTAAAAGAATGATTTGCTCTTTTCTTTTCATCACTTGAACTCCTAGTCCCAGTTGATGAAAAGAAGAAGTCAAGTAAAGTAAATTTCCTATGACTCACTCACTGACTGACTTAGTGAGTGGAAATGAGCAAAGTGAAACGAACAATAAATTAATATAAGGCGAGTAGGTGTTCCTTCATGTTACTACTGACTGACTCCCAAAGAGGAAAAGGAAAACAAACAAGTGAAGTTCAAAAGGGAACAAAAAATTGTTTTTCCAAGCAAGAGAAAAGAGATAAGGAGAAAGTTGTTTGCAATAATAAAATATAATACGAGATACAAATCTGCGTATTTACTTTCACTGACTTCAACTCTTGACCTAACTACGCTTCCATTATATGTAAAAGGTAGGTAAATACCAGGGAAATATTTACGAGGGAAAAAGTTTAGAAAAAAATCTTACTAAAGAATCGAAAAAGCATATGCAAGCAGAGGCTAGAAAAATCCTATGAAATATGCATTCATTAAATAAAACATTCGCTCTTTTTTCCGTTTTCACTTCCAACTAAAAAACTTTCTCGCTCTGTCTCTCCTATTTCCAATGTTTTTTTTTCAAGCAAGTTTAGCGTAGCAGTAGGAGTCACTCATTCAAATTCATCTATTTGACTGCACTGCATTCAACTCAGCCATTATTTTATTTCTCGCATGGAGGCCTGCACAGTCTGTGTCTGTCCTATTGTCTGCTTGTATTCATCACACCACGAAAACTTTCTCTTTTTTCACGTCTATGTATGTGTGCAGTCGGTCGAAATTTTTTTCACTTTTTTCTATTGGATTAATAAAACGAGTGAAACGTTCCTATTTTTCTTTTTTGTGCTGACTTTATTTTATTTTATACCTTGCAGAGTTAATGTATGTATGTATACATTCACTTTCACTCTACTTTCTCCTTTCTTTTTTTGCTCCACTTTTTTCGGTGGTCGTAATGCTCAAAAATAGGGAAAAGAGTGTTGAGTAAAATGGGCTAGATAATGACAATGGAGGATGAGAGGATGCCTCTGCTAGGCTTGGGATGCATTCATTCACTGACTTGACTCACTCACATACTTTCACGATGAACGAAGAATTCGTCCAAGTTGTAACTTCCTAACCTAATTTATTATTTTGAGCTGCTTTCCTATCTCTCTCCCACTACCATCATCACCGCCATCAGGGTAAATAGGTAGACTGTGCAGAGGAAAAAATTTGGGTAGGTAGTTAGTTGTGAAGAAGCAGTGCTTCTAAAAAAATTCTGCTATAACCTAACATCTATGTTATAAGGGAATGCTACATATTTAACCTTCATTGAGAACATAACGATAAATATACGTGGCACGTGATTATAGCCTTCTCTATGTGAGTGTGTGTGTGAGTGTGCACAACGCAGCCATTTCTGTAATATCCAACCTTAGGTGCTGCTGCTTTCTCTTCATTCTTTCTCAACAACTATTTTCCCGGCAGCTTCTCTCTTAATACTCTGATGACCGTGCCGTGCCATGCTGCTGCTACAAAAAAATACCGGCTAGGCTATGGAAGCTGGGAAATAAATAGAAGTTGGGAAAAAGATAGTGTGTGGTGGTTTACTAGATGGTTTTGTTCGATGGTCGATGCACAATAAATAAAACTTTTTTGTGTGTAGATTTTGCCGAGTAAAATGGAATCTGTTAGAAAGAGGCTCAGAAAGTTGTTAACATCGACTTGGCATTTTTCTACATCAAATAACGTAGGTATTATGGACACACATTTATTATGGATCGAGCCCTTCTCCACTAAAATGCTTAATGCGAGGTGGGTGTCGACGAGATCAACATACTGAATAAGGCTGGAATGGAATACCTAACTAAATTTGGAAAACGCCACTTACTTAGTTAACCAGTTTTTGTGGTAACGGTACTAGAAGGATACGTAGAGTAGGTAAATGAGTAGGAGTTATCGGAGAGAAAGGTGGATTGGAAATGACAGGCAGAACCGAAATGTGTGCGATTTTGAATGTGACAGCGTTTCTGCAATGATTCTCTTCTCCTGTTTGTAATCCAAATCGAGTCTCATTCAGCTAGCCAGAATTGTCTGCTTGCACTGCTGGAGAATAATGGCACGGCTTTTCAAGCTACTAAATTATTGTGACTGGTGTTGTTCTACGTATGCCTAGTACTTTTGTGTCACGATGTTGCGATGAATGTGATGCCACGTTCTTTTCAGAACTAATCTATCCCGCTTTCATATTGGATGGAACATTATGCTTCACAATGCAAACCCTTACCTACAATGTAATATAGAAAATCTTGCACGGTGAGTGATGTAATGAGTGAAATGGGAAAATTTAGTTCAGACGCTTTGTCAGACAATGTGCTGTGGATGATTGAGTAGCGGCGTGAAGCATCTTTCATAATCTTCACATGCTTGCACTAGTGTTGCTCGACCACCAGACTGTAACGTCTCAGTCTGCTAAACTATGTAGACATGACTAAGAAAAGAAACAGGCCGGGCTACAAGCTATATGGAAATGAAACTCTATAGCTACTGCTCGTTCCTTTCTCTTGATTCATAAATACTCCCACGTCTCTACTCTTTCTTAAAAAAACTATGCCGGCCACTATTTCATTCACTCTATTGCTGATCTTCACTTTCACCTTGTCTGGACTAAACTGAATATAAAATTCATTCCATCTACTAACTAATCCATTCAGCCAATCACTCCGCTCTGCTGCACATTGTTTAGTAGATTCGTTCTTGTGATGTGTTCCGAGATTAGTTTCGTATTCTACCTTGGAACACCTTTCCAACCTATGCTGTGCATTGTGCATCTTAATTCCCATGAAACGTTTCCGTCTAGCTTTTGTTCTCAGGTACCTCTTCTTTCTCCTTAGCTCAACATTACCTCCAGCAGAGTTGAGAAAAAGACGCTAAGTAAACAATTCTTTATCTGGAGAAACATTTTGTTTTTGCTTAAAAAAAGAAATGTGTACATAAATACATTAACATTTCCTGAGTTGGCCAGAACGAGATTGTGGACACAAGCTACCGTCAATTCAATAACTAGCAGCTTTAGGAAAAAGCGTTTTAGGTCAGTAAGGTCAACCAGTGTCGAGGAGGCAGATTTTCTTATGACGTCAACTCAAACTCATTTTCTTTGCTGATGCTGACCAGAGCTTCGGGGAGGCATTGCGTGCATCGTATTATACATGAAGTTGTATTTTCTTTCATTTTGTGCTTTCCTCCAACATCACCTAACAGAGCACTTTCGTTCGAGTCGGTGCTTATTACTTGTTGTTGCTGTTGTTGAGAAAGTACATAACTACTGATCACCACTTGCACAAAGTTTCCTCGTTTCCATAAGAAGCTGCGTTCTTTAATAGAGGAAAAGTGGCAGATTTAGGATTTCTAAAAAGAGTGTTTAGATGAAGATGATGAAAGGAATTGCGAAATTTTCTCTTTCTCTCTGCAGAAAAGATAAAAACGAAGTTGGATAAAAATAAAAAGAATTTTTCGACCAGAGCACGTAAAAAGTAAAGTAAAATACGCACAGTCATATTTGTATCCCGCTGTCTGTATCTTCTGTTCAACGGTGCTAAAAAGCGGCTGGCTTGGCTTGGCAAGGCACACCATCATCCACATCCACCGCTGCGCCACAGTCGATAAGATACTAAAGACGCTATAAAAATCGTCCAAGGTACGTATAGCTTTTATGGAGAATGTAGAGTAGTTTGCCATTTTACTTTACTCTACTTTTCTCTTCTTCTCGGCCGCGTCTTCTTTTCCTCAGATCTGCCTCCCTGATCTCGCAGAACAGGCGAAGGAGGAGGCATCTTTAAAAAAGTAGAGTGTGCATGTGGGGCTGCGAAAAGTAGTGAGTGACTGAGTGAGTGAGCAAGAGAGAAAAAGGCCATGGATCGATTTCCCTCAGTCTTTTCTTCAACTTTGGAACTGCACACACACACAGACACAGACACACAAAACAGATTCTCAACGAAGGGATGTGCAGAAAAAAAAGTATGAAAAAAGAAAGAAAAAGACCAGGAAGCGAGTTCATAATATAAAAACGGATAGAACTTTTGATGTTTCTCCACTTCTTTCTTGTTTGTGTGCGCTGCAAAAAAAGGAAAAAGGGAAAAAATGGAGTATCGCGGCGTGCTTTCCTCTCTTTTTCGATTCTCATGTACTTTCATACATACGTGAATCATCTCGGTGTGTGCATGCTACTCTGCCTGCTCGTAATCGAATCTACATTTTGTCTAGGGAGCGGAAGAGAAACGTTGTATGGAAATCAATGGGTGCTCCACCACGAAAACTGCATTGTTACACTGATAACGTTATGAAATGTAGTCCGTATGTGGATGTGGATGCGTGCCATCGCCTTCATCATAATATCATCATCATCCTATCGCTCGTACCGTACCATTGCCCAACTTTCCCCTATAGCCAGTTCCAAGAAGTATCAAAGAGAGGATGGAAAACGGGACAAAAAATGATGAAAAAAGATAGACTCACTTTTCTTGTCTTTCTTTCTTTAGGGAGTTCCACTAACCCCAGTCAACCATAAATGCAAAGCTACGTTACGTTACTTACTTTTGAACACAGAGAGACACAGTTCGCACATACAATAGACAAATAGGGGACAAAAAATCTAATGGAAAGCCTCATCTCGTATTATTATTCTGTTTCATATCGTATCTTATGACACCCCACATCGCATTCGTATTCTTATCGCCATTTCCCCTTCTTTATATATTGTTTCCTCCTTTGTGTGTGTGTATCTTCGATCGATGACATTTTCGTGCGATGGAATCTTTTCTCTCCAACAATCCCATAATTCTTCATTCGCCGCCGTTCTCGTCGCTGCTGGTGAAAGTTGCAGAAAAAATTGCACTCGCTTGTCGCTTGCCTGTTTGTTTGTGACCTGCCGCACTAGCAGCAGTCTAGTAGTTGCCTACATATAAAAGCTGCACGCAAAAATGGCCCTTTGCAATCTTGTAATATTTTGCTTGCAACCGTAAAGAGAAAAGTAGGAACAGGAAGAAACACGCTCGATCAGAGGACACAATACGGAACAATAACATCGGGCGGCACAACCTAGTTGGGAAAACAGGATTTTTGCCATGTTTTTGTTCTCGAAATCTATGAACTTGTCCTCGCACGCTATCCATCAAGTCTCGAGTTTTCTTTCAGGCCCAGAAAGAAAGTAATCGAAAAGTAAAACTTGTTTCCTTCCTAGTTCAAACCGAATCCATCAAAATCTGGGAGAGCAGAGAGAACGAAGCAAAGGAAAAAGAGTGTTCTCTTTTAATGTAGTACAGGCAGACAGAGCTTTTCGTTTTCTTTTATTTATTTATTTATTTTTGCTATTTATTCAGTGCCAGTCCTAAAGGTGGATTTGGATGTGGAATTGGAAGAGTGGAATGCTTTTGCTTGCAAAAATGTGAACGACCCTTTAATCATTGGATGGGATGTACTAATCCATGCATGTTGAACATTTGTACACAAAAATAGCTTTCACTACTAAATACTGATTGTTTACCCATTCGGCAAGAAAATAAAATAGTATATAGACTCTGCTTCCCGTGCTCGACTTTCTCTTCTCCACTCTTTTATTTTAGGACAGAAAAAGCTTGTAAACATTCAGTCAATTTAACGACCTAATCTCTGGAAGCAAATACACACCCTTATAACAAACATAAAGGCAACTTTTGCAAAGCAAAGCAAAAACAGGTTTTATGTGGGAGAATCGTAGTGCTATGAAAAGCCTTTATAAGAAAAAGAAATCCTACACCATCAAAGCTTAGCAGTAGAAAATAAAAACATTTCACAGAATTCACCATCATCAACATGATACAACCTAATCTTTAACCAATCTATCCTCGCGTCACTCATTCATTCCTTTGTTTACCAAATTTCAATGGGATAAATTGATAATTGAGAGGGGTATAAAAGAGAAAGAGAGAAAAAGCAGTAAGTACGTAAAACGTTTCACAAAAGAAGCAATAAAACACGATGGAATCATATATAAAACCCATAACCATAAAACCGTGCACCACATCAAATAATACTGTATTGTAGGTGTACATAACATACGCTATCTCCACCTAATCTCGTGCAATGGATGTGTGCAGCGTGTGGAATGATCCAATATTTCAAGTACCCATTTAAAGGCAGCGAGAGATAAAAAAGGGAAATATTGATTTCAATATTTTTTATAATGCTTCTCTGTCTGCCTGCCTTTTACCTACCAACCAATACTCCACTGTTTATTCCGTTTGTTGGTGGATGTATCACTCAAAATGTTTCCCGTGATCTACGTGATCAAGGGCAGAGTTTTGAAGTAATCTCGTCATTTTATGTTTTTCTCCACCTTCCCGTATTCCGTTACAGCAACTGGAACGGATCTGATACTAGACTTGAAAGATGCTTTTCCAGATAAATGGGAAACCGTAAAAAATAATTTTATGTGGTAGAGTACCGTCAAAAAATATATATTCACCAAAATTTATTCGTTGATGTGTTGAGTGTAAAGACGCGTCAATCGATGGGGATTGAAAAGCGTGCAAAAAATAACCTTGGCAGATTGCATGGAATTTCACTTGAACCGTACGTTACATTACTTACATACGTCATGTCAATTCTCATCTTTCAACAGACGTGTGAGTCGGTCGGTGGGTCGCTGGCTGAAATATGTATTACGGTTACTTACGATGAAATGGATACGCGAAGAAAAGCACACCGACACCGACCCATTTAAAATATGTGGACCACAAAATTCGTTCACACGACAAGAAAAATAAATAATGTCGATACTTCTCACGCTTTAGATTTAAGATGCTCTCACTCAGTCAGGTATTTTGCACTGATGTAGCTGTAGCGGAGAGCTGAGTCTTTCTCACTCAAAATGCCAGTTTCACTATATTTCAAGTAAAAGCAAAAAGAAACTGCTCCTTGGGTAGTGAGAAAAAGTGGGGATTTTTTTCGCTTTCTATCATGTGATGTATGCTCTGGTTGTGCGGTGATCCCCTGACAGCTTAATACTTCCCGACATCACTTGTGCATATTGCCATCATTTTTTTCTTTCCCCCATTCATTCACGTTGTGTTGTGTTGAATGTCGGATTTTAAACGGAGTCCGAGACTCAAAGTGAAGTCTGTATGTAGGTAACAAGGATTCGTAATGTTATGTACATTTTATAAATGCTACTGGGTGGCCAAACGTAATAAATATAGCTGGTGCGGTCACAGTCATGGTTTATATTATAAAATGTTTGCACGTGTTTCAAGAAAACGCCGGGGAGACTGGAACGTTCACCTGAGAAATTGTTACCTTGGTTTATTTAGATCGGTGTTAGGTAGCATGAAGTGGTGTGGCCATGAGTAATGTTTGTTGTGTTTGCGATTTATTTTTCTTTTCACACACAAATGTCAGCGCAGCGGATGGACAAGACTGGTGATTTTCAGTGGAGCGTGCAGTAGTGCATATTATTCGCCATTCCAGTGTAAATTGTAGACACTACCTCGGTTTTCCATTAGCAGTCCTGCATTTATTCATTTTTCAGCAGCTTTGAAACCAAAATACTCTTCGGTGTTTGTTACGAAATAAAAATGCTGGATGTGAACACCTACGCCTACACAATGCTCATCGCTGTTACTCCTCACTGACCGTTTGGGAAATAAAGAAAATAAAATATGGTAAAGGGAGGGCTTCCACCTCCACCTTTCAATCCACCAAGTGTAGCTGCATGTTTTCCTATTTTCGTTCCGCTCAACGCCACTATTTTTTTGTCCGAGACAAAAAATCATAAAGTATTAAAAGGAACCTCCTGCCAGAAAAAAACAACTCCTGAACAATTCAATAATTGAAGAGGAAACGAAAAAAAGAGTTATAAAAAAAGGTTACGGACAAAGTATAAACACACGAGTAGGTGTTGCGCTCCGGCTTTACTCCCTCACTCACTTGCTCACTTACAGTTACATATCTATCCACTCAATCAATTACACACACGCACCACTCCCGATTTCTATCTCTCTGCTCCCTGAGTGTTATGGATGGGAAAGGGAAGAGGAAAACGATAAAAAGCGATAATTTCTCCTCTCTTTTCCACTTTTCCTACCACTTGCTCAGTAGTCTATGCCCCTGTGGAGTTTTTACTTTTCTGAAGGCAAAAAGCATAACTAGAGCGGTAACGGTAAATTGATTGAGAATAAGAGCGAGTGAGGTAAAGTTAACGACAGAGGCGATTTTGATGATGATGATGACGATGATGCTTTACTTTCACTACTGACTGACTGACTAAAGGTGAGAAGTCAAAAAAAGCTTTTTCTCTTTGATAGCCACTTGAAAGCAACAAAGAATAAAATACTTTCTTTTTACTTTCACTTCCTTGTTTTCCCAAAGACAGAAGAGGAAAAAATGGAAAATTCTAGCCTGGAGCAGAGGATAAACCTAGATTTAAAGAAAAGATAGTTTTTGTTGAAAGTGAAAGGAAAAAGTTAAAGACGAGGCAGGAAGTTTCTTTCTCTCTGCACATGCTATGCTACAGCGTGAGTGAGTGGCAAGTCATTTAGATAAAATGCATAATTTAGACGGAGAAAATTGCTCCTTGAGTTTTTTGTTTGATCGTTTTCTCTTCCATCTTATCATCATTCTCTAAATGGATTATAGCTAGTTAGGAGACGTTTCTCTTTACTATACACAATACAAACAAACACTGAATTTAAACAAGAAACTTTTTCCTTTCTTCCTTTTTTCTTACAAATATCCAGCTTTGTCTTGTTTATTTTTAACGATGCGCTTAATATAATAAGCACAGCTTGATAACAGCATTATGGAGCCTCTCAAGGGATCTCAGTATTTTCATCACTCCACTGATGTGACAGTGCCACCACCATTTATTTAAAATGATGGCACGACACGAGCTGCACCGAAGCTCTTACACGCGCCACATGATTTGATAATGCACTCACTCAAGTGCCTGGAATCGCTACTCCACTACGGTTTTGTGTGTCCCATTATTATTGCTTGTTGTGAGATTTTCAAGTGGTTTATTTTTGTCCGTATGCATTAATTCATTAATTTAGATGGAAGCGTGGAGGGGAGCGAGCGAGCGAATAGAAAATCGGATAAAAAATAAATGGAGAATCCATTTTTACCATAATCTATCGAGAATAGTAACTCCCTAATTATGCGTGTGCATGCATGTAGCCAATAATTGGTAAAATTGAACACGCCATGCCACCCACAGAACCGGGCACTTCAGAATGCAGCTAGAAGTGCACACACACAACAGATTGCTCCAGACATCCTGAATTATCAGCTCGTCAACACAAGTGCGTCACAAACAAGATAACTGGCTGAGCCAATCTGCTTTACTTCCCATAATGAATTTTTGAGATCGTTTCATTATCAAAAGGCTTTGTTGTCGACTGAAACGCAACAAACTATAATATGTACGTTGTACGTAATATAATGGCATTATTGCAAAACATCGTTTCCTATATTCAACCATTTTGTAGTAGCTGAAATACTGATAAAATAAAATGGAGCTAAAGCCCAAAAATACTTCTTTCTGGGAAACCTACAGTTTGGAATTGTTCCGAGGGAAAGGAAATGATAAGTGGAACAGTAAACAGGAAAAGTGAATATTTCTCGTTTTTTCCCACGGATTTTATTTTCCTCCCTCTGTGAAGCAGACGACTCCCTGCCAGGATGAAAGACAGATTTTGGAGCGAAATGAAAACTACCTTTCATAAAGTTTTTGGCATGTTTCTTATTGAAAATGTCATTCTCCTTTTTGAATCGATCGTATATTTGCTGAACAGAAGTTGAAGTTGAATTTGAAAAGAGAGATGAAACAAGGTTGAAAGAAGTATAATTTCCTTTTTTATGATGTTGCTTGCATAAAAATTCAAATTCAAATGCGCTCTGGCTCCCGTGAAGAATACGCAGCTACTGCAATATCTACACACTGTATAAGGCGACGGTTGGAAGAAATGTGCTCTGGCTACCCTGCTCTGCTCACTCACATCTCGCATCGCCATCACACAAAATATAAAAGGATTAAAGAAAAGAAATTCAAAAAGAGATTTTCAACTTGTTCGCTCATTTATTCCTTGCTTATACTTTCTAATGTATTTCGTATTAGATACAGTGGTACACTTCGTGAATCCGAATCCGTCTATTGTGATTGTGAGCCGTGAGCCGCAGCCACCTCATCTTTTCCAGCTTCAGCTCGAAAACATTTTCGTGTCAGTGAACGAATAGAGTGAAAAGTAGTGAGTGAGTGAAGAAATGATATAAAAAAATTCTTTCGCCTCTTTGGCAAATCTTCTGTTTATAAGCACATTATGGATAAGTTATCTGCGTTTTATTATTATTATTTTTATTATTCTCTTCTTTTCCCTCGCCGTTGTTGTGTATTCCGCTGCTTTTTAATCCAGAAACGCCACGCAACTTTACAAAGCTGACGATACGATGGATATAGACAGGAAGACGGTTATAGTTATGTTATAAAGTTTAGTATTTACTACTTACTACTACTACCTACTCAAATTCAGCATCAACAGCGAAACACTTTTTTCCCTCTGAGAAAAGAAAATCTGCGAAGTGAAAGGAAAGAACACCCGCACACTCACAAAAAACATTCTTTTCTTACTCACTCACTCAGTCACTATCTTTATCTCTCATTCTTTGCTTACTAACGACTTGGCGAAGAAACGTTGTCGCGTCTTTTTTACTCACGTTACGTTACATTTACGTTTAGGCTGGTTTGTTCCGTTACGCTGTATACATATACATACAGTACACAACGACATCTTCAGCACTGACGGCCACGTGGATCGATAAGTAATTAAGGAAATAGAGGATTAACTATACATGTTTGAAGAATAGAACGAAGCAAAGTTGAGTGGAGTTGAGGTAATAATAAGAGGCTATAGCTATACAAGGAATGCCTGATGAATATACATTGTGAACATTCTAGTTAAATGCGGTCGTATTTATACTTTCGCTGAAAACGAGCAAAGAAGCGAAAAAGGAAAGAAAGGAAAGAGGAAAAAGCTGGAAAGGAGAGAAGCTGTTGCAATATACGAATTGTTATCGCTTTGCCATTTCCTCTTTTATTGAACCTTCTCAATTGAAAGGGAAGAGAGAGAAAAAAAAGTGGAAAGAAATTGGAAGTTAAAAAGAGAGAAAGGAAAATGACTGGAGGAAGGAACTTTTTTTGCCGATTGTGTATTTGCAACGTAGGGAGAGTGAGTGAGCGAGTCAAAATATCTGTCGGTTTCGCTATAAAAATGTATTTACGTAAAGTATAAAAAGACGGCGTGGAAAATGCGTGAGATTGAGAGTGAGAAAGTTGACGTGTTCGTGATGGTAATACAATAATAGTAAAAATAAGAGAATGCAATGCACACAACTCAGGCAAAATAATAATAGTAGTCGGAAGGTTGGAGTAAAAGTGAAGGAATTTTCGTTACTTAGTTTGCTGTCAAATGGATATTACAGGAATTGTTCTTTTCTTGCGAGAACAGAGAAAAAAGCAAGTGGAAAAGAAAATAACACGGAAAAGAATGCGGATGTGGGAGTTAATGTTGATGTGAAAATGATTATGATGAAACGGCTCGAATTTGACTTTCTTCTCTGGAAGGTCATGAATAAAATTTGGTTTATCCTTTGAAGATAAGGGGAATGCAATTTAGGGAAAAATTCTTTTTTGTTAACAAATCACCCACATTAGAAGGGAAAGGTACGTTTTTCGTTTTGTAAAGTAAATAATGTGTGCCTTCTAAAAGCATTTGCGTTCTTTGCTTCTTATTACTACTAATGCACCTTGATTAAAAATGAATTTCCCTAAAATTGATTATTACGTAACATGGCATTACATAACCTGGGTTGGCTTATTTATTCTTTAAGTAAAGTGAATTTAAGGCCAGCCCAGCTGGTTATATCTGGGAAATGTACACTTTTATTGCGTCAACTGATACATCTGGTGCATCCACCACTGAATATTCATAAAACTACCACGAAATGCATTCATTCTGGCGAAAAACAAGAATCATGAATTTTTCCTTTTTAACTACACTAAAATAAAATAATAGAAAACAAAACAAAAATGAAATAGGGGCTTACTTTGCTTATATGTTACCAGTTGACGTCGTCTACGTACATAGGCGAGACAAAACCGCCTCCATTGAGACAGAAGTAAACTTTTCAGAATCAATTACAACATATTACCATGAAACGAAATGAAATGAATGCACTTGTGTATTCTCATCCTCTGCTTTACCTTACTTTTCTCCTTTATCCCTTCCGGCTTAGGCTTAAGTTTAGGATAAAAAAGGGGATTCACTGCTTATTCATACATATTCATTTTCTCAGTCGGATGAGCAATCAGAAAAAGGAATATTTTATCCGATGAGTGAGTGAAGTAAAGTAAAAACGACGACGCAACGAAAGAATCCTCTTTTTCATCATCATCGTCATTCTACCACACACACGTTTATTTTTTTATTTAGTTGAACTCCAAATTCTAACAAGGAGTTTAAGTTTGTGGAACACTGCACATCTTTCTTCGACCCGTCGACATTTTAATAAAAAGTGCATTCACATTCACATTCAGCCTCCCCGAATCACGCACATTCGACCAACAAAAGAAATAAAAATTCTTTCGTCTTCTTCTTGCTCTTTTTTCCACCACATTTACATCCATACTGGCATTTCCGCTCTTCATTTCATTTCATCTTCATCTCCTCACTCAAAGTGATTCAAGCAAAAAGCATCTTTTCTTACTCACCATCCGACATAACGTACAAATAAATCTTCTTCGTCTTCCACCGAAAACCCAACCGCATCGCACATGATCACGATGATGCTACTCAACTGCTGATGATGATAGATATTTTTCCCCGATGAAATGAATTGAAACCGCATTTTTCCTCCAAATCTCAATGAGGTCTCTCATTCTCTCAAGAAGCAGTTTTCCATTCCATTCCATCACTGACTACCACTACTGTTAAAGTGAGTTGAAAAAAAATTAGGAAGCAGCTGAAAAAGAGAAGAGGAAGCTGAGCAAACTAAAAGAAGAAGGAAATGTGCTGTGGTTGGCAGATGCTTCTTCTTCTTCAAAAACTTTGCCAACAATGCGACTAAACTTTACTTTACTTAACACAAAAACTTATCGCATACATATACATTATATAACATCGGAGAGTGAGCGAACATTTTTGAGGATTGCTGTTTCTCTGTGTGTATATAACTTTCAATTTGCTGGGCTTCGCTGGATCTTCATTGTTCTTGTGCGATGTGTCTCTTCAACTAACCAACGACCCAACGAGGGGAAGAATCATTATTGTTTACTTCTACTCAACTCTACTCAACGAAACGATGCAACTCCACTATCATTTTATTGAAAAGGAGTAAAATTGTATCACATAGTGCTAAGCTCGACATAATAAATTTACAGAGTTTAATTCGAAAGTGATGCATGGATGAGAGCGGCTATACCTTTCAGTTTGAGTTGAGACTTAGAAGAAGAGCAGCGATGAGGAAAGTTTTCAGTTAAAAATTGTAATGATAGTAATAATAATAGAAAAGTAAGAGAAAGTATAGATCCGTACTTCACATTCAATAATTTATTATTTATTCTTTATTGCAGACTTCAATCATCATCATACAAAATGTGAGAAATCCATAGATAAAACGAGGTCACAAAAAAAACTACAAGAAAAAAACTACAAAAGACAATCAAATGGACCTTAGGTCGAAACACAATTGACTATCAGTTAGAATTAGTTAATTAGAAATCATGTTATATTAAATAATAGTAACTTCCATGATTTTGAAGTTGAGGATTGCCTAAATACATCTGAATTAACAATAGCACACACAAGTTCATTTTCAGTTTCAGATATGTGAGAAATCCATAGATAAAAAGAGGTCACAAAAAACTACAAGAAAAAAACTACAAAAGACAATCAACTGGACCTTAGGTCGAAACACAATTGACTATCAATTAGAATTAGTTAATTATAAATCATGTTATATTAAATAAAAGTAATTTCCATGATTTTGAAGTTGAAGATTGCCTAAACACATCTGAATTAACAATAGCACACACAAGTTCATTTTCAGTTTCAGAGACTCTCCGCAACAAGGAAAACGCAGATGTCCTTCTCAAGGCGGCAAAGTCGTTGACACAATTTTCACTAAACATTCCCGATGCACTGCTCCTCCTTCCGTAGTTCATAATAATACGAAAACAATTGTTGTAGGTTACTCTAATCTTATCGATAGCAGACTTAGCAGTGGGTACCCAAAGACTAGAGCAATATATAGCTGAGAAGAATGTTTTAAACATGTAAATCTTCACTTCCTTACTACACATTCCAAAGCGAGTTGCAATTAAGTTGGCTCTTTAAAATAATGTAAATGTAAATGTAAATAATGATGACAAACACATTCTCACAGTTCAACATAATTCTTCTGTTCCACTTCACTATTTCCATACATTTAACTTTCAATTAATAAGCAAGCACATTTTGAAATAATTGTTCCCAATAGAATTAGCAGCACCCATTTTTGAGCTAGCTCCATTAAATGCGCGAATCCTTCAAGAATCCAGACCACCGTTGAAACTCCAAACCCACCAGCCAAATAAAAAAATCAGAATGTTTCCAGACATTGTGGGTTTGTTCACCTCGCCCTTAATGCTATTTCAATTGTCTCCAAATTCCGGATGCCTCCATTCTGTTAAATTTCCACTGCACCGAAGGAGATGTCAGACACCTCAAGGAGTAGCCAAAATGTTGGTCCCTGTTTGCCCACTTTTATATCATGAAAACTCTATAAATACCGTTTCATGTTTCTACCTAAATGGTAAAACAATAGCGGTTTAGTACAGGTTTTGAGTGACTCTAGCAGAGCCTCGTTCTCTCTCAAGTAGAATTTCTCCTCTAATTCATTGTATAATACTAAGGGTTTCTCTGTCGAGATATTTTTCAAGAAACCAATCAAAACTTTTACCAGTCTGTATTTTCTCTACACCGTAGTGAGCCAAGTTTGTCAATATTTCTGAAAGGCTAAAATGAAGTTTTGTGCTATTCCTAACTTTCTCCAGTAAAATGATTTCTTTCGCAGTTTTATTAATGCCGCAGAGGGATTTGGGTTAATGCATCATAAAGAGAAACGAGACTGAGGTGGATGCGGTGTAAATGGTAAAATTGTCGCTGACAAACTCCTGTAGATATTGATAAGGTACTGGTTTCTTGGGAAGAATCATGTTGCATTTTTGTAGGCGTTGCTCCGCACAAGTGAATTCAAAACTCGATAACACCGAGCATTATTTGAAGCGCAAAGATTTTATACACTTTCATGGAAGTTTAACGTTGTCCGAGAAACGGACTTACTGTTTGAAACAGTGTGTCCAGAATGTCAGATATTTTAAAATTCTTGTACTAGAGCTGGGTTGTTAGCACAACAGTCAAAAAGCTCAACCAAACGAGAAGTTCTCTGAACACGAGTTCGCTTTGTCCCTTCTGCACAAGTGACAAATCTCAGCTTTTTTGAGCCCGAAGCTCGTTATAGCTTAGCTGCAAGTGAAATACTGTAAGAGCATTAATCAGGTTTTCATCTAATTTCATTTCGTTTCATGATCATTATACTGGTCATACCATCTTTATCGGATTCATCATTATTTTAACAAATCATCAAGTTACTGACTTTAGCTAGCTGCAGGTTGTAGAAATCATGCATCTGAATGGATTCTTCTGGTTAAGTAAAGCATTACACAACGAATTCATTGGGTAAATTTTTACTGGTTTTAAATGAGAAACTTAGAATTCTCCTACAAGTCGTGAAGTATAAAAAATATGGAGCACTATTGCAAAATACTGTGATTATGAGGCATACAATTAAGATACTACTGTTGTGTTCAGCTTCTACAATACTACGACTCTTTATCAATTAATCACGCTAAGGAGCATCAATTTATATTTCATAATTTGTTCAATAATATTTCATGCTAATCTACGTTTGCTGATTTCATTATTTAAATAAAAATGTTTGTTTGGGTGATAAAAGATGTAGAAAAGCAAGACTGACAAAATGCAGGACTTCATTGGAAAGGTCGACTTTGTCTATATCAGCCTGTGGAGTATCACGGAGTTCACGCGGTTTCCTCGCGAAGCACCGGAAGTCTTTATCAACGGTGCTGATTCAACACGATTAAAGCGTTTCCGACAATGAAGTTCATTTGGAAGGCTGCAAAGGAGATTGATCGACACTAGCCATAAAATTAAAAGAAGCCATGGAAAATCTGAAAGCATTCCGATGTCCAAGAATTTCCTCAGCTAATTCGCAACATTGTTTGGAAGCGGAAATGCAATTTGAATATGTACACAGACTAAATACAACCAAGAGTACACCTACGCTGCTCATGAGAGTGTGGCCTTTGATTCCGCTGCAGACAAGTTTTCACCTGGGTTTCGGGGCGATTACAAATGTACAATTTTCAAAATCGCTGATAGCTTCATTTTACTTTCGCCGTGCTAACGGGAAAGACGCAGCAACAATTTCTATTTCTGAAATTTAATTGCGGATTTCAGAATAATAGAAGGATTTGTATTAACAAAACGTCAGGTTCGAAATAACTGGACAAAAATGGGGTTTAAATAGTAAATTAAACTCTCTTTACAATACGCGTTTTTTATCAATCTACGACGAGGTTTGTTTCATTCAATTCTTCTTTCTTGTTTTATTCTTCAGCACTTCAAGTGGAATTCTATAACCCGAATAATAAATTTCTAAGTATTATCAATTTTGTTTAGTAACATGATTATCTAAAGGTGCGCATTAAATTGTGTCCACAACATGATATTATATATTATAATATAATAAGGTATTATACAATTCCATCACAGGAAAATTATTTTGAAAGTGAGTTGTCGGGGTTGGGGATTTTTGATAGTGAAATCAAAGCTTACAAAAGTCAACGCATCATCTTCTCGCCGAAGAAATCTTTTGTGGAAAGATTTAACAGAATGCGGGAAAGAATCCTTTCTAAAATCAGGGACAACTTGGTACCTAATGTGCAGAATTCTATGAACTCATTGACCACAACTATTTCGGAAAGGTTGAGCACCGAGTATTTCAAAACGGTGGAAAATCACCTTAGTGATGACGTCAATACAGTTGCTGTAGAGAAAGAATATTTTCTTCGGCTTAAAAGTGATTGCAAAATTTTGAAAAATAACGACGAATTCGTCTTTATTTTTTAAAATTTCTGCAAATATCTCATCAACTGTCAATTCGAATTGACATAGTTGATGAGATATTTGCAGTCCTTGGAAATTCCACAGTGCCCCACTACTACACAAATGAGATGACGGAGAAAAATTTGTGGCTGAGTGTTCTCCAAGATGTGGTTTTGCCCAAGAATGTGTCTCGCCACAAATGTATCATCTCAAATGTAATCTCAAACAGTACAAAAACATTTGTTTGCAAAACTGCAGAAAAATGCGATCAAACCGAAACCCAGGTGGTTCTGCAAGCAAAATATTATCAGGCAAATAACTTCAAAAATTGAGGCTACCACACAATCCGTATATTGAAGAACCTTACAATTTCTTATTTCGCCGGGTCGGACACGACGCTGCGCGTGGGACTGCCTTTACCAACATACAAACGGTTTTTGCTTGATTTCAAAAATCTCGCGGAGGTTTACAAAGACAGTTATAAGGACCGCTTAATTGAGATAATTTACCTTAACCTCTTCACCACTTCTATTGAAAATCGACTTTTGTCTTCTACCCCTGAATGAATTTACCTCGTGTAATGTAACATTACAGCGCATGTTTCACGGAAGTTATTTTGCATGAAAATTTAGTGTAAATACGAATCGTACGATTATTTTTATTACGCTCTTGTGTAACATGTATGTAATGATTAGCAATTATCAAGTATAAAAAACATGGGTGATAAATACGACCTCTTGTACTTTTAGCATTATCTTTTTAGGCAGGACATAAATATGAAAGTGAAGGCGAAGAGCAAATTCGCATGTTACCTATAAACCATGGACAACAGTTTTCTCCACTCAAAATATCAAAGTTTGAGACGTTAGAGGTTTTAAGACTGTGACTGTGATAAAACTTTACAGACTGTGCTCAGTTTAATATATATAGGGTTTATCGGGGGCAGAATTTAATTCAGATTGAATTCCCTTTTAATGCGATTCTCAGACTTCAAGTAAAACTCCTTCAACTTTAATTGTCATAAATCATGACAAAAAACTGCGTCAGTTAATTCATGCTTAGATGGTGAAAACTTCTTGATTTCTGGAAATGAATTTACCAAACAGTACCAAGAATTTGAATGGTTAGGAAATGAAGTTAGAGTCGAGTGTAGGATTTTCGTTCATGTACTTATTTATTGAATGAGTAACAAATCAAATACGAATCAAGCATTACACAGAAACAATTTTCTTGAATCTATCTTTTGATAATTCAATTAAAAAATACAAAGCAAGGCTTAAAATATCATTTAAATTTTAAATTTCATTAGCAAACTATTGGAAAAAAGGGTTATCTAACAAAGCTTGCAGTAAGCAATTAGATTAGATATAAAAAATAAAGAACGAAATGTACAAGTAGGTAAATATGTAATTTTTACAGCGACTGATTATTCGGGAATTTCCTAGCCAACTCCAAGAATTCCTCGGGGCTTGTATCAGACAGGGACCAATCACGAAATGGGAACTTCTCAATAGACTTAATAAAAGGTCCCGTGAGCAAAGACCAGATGGCGTATTTAGAAATCTGTAAGTAAAAATAAAAAGAATTGAAACAATTGATTACAGTTAGTTTCAAACAGGCACAATTAATCTACTTTCAAGCCCATTTTAATAATGGGAATATTGTTACTAGAATTAATTAAGATTTAATTACCCCTTTAATTGATTCCGAAGACTTCAAGAAAAATTTCTTCAACTTCATTTGTCGAAAAATATGAGCGAAAACTGCGTCAGTTAATCCATGCTTAAATGAAAGCTCCAGTGTAAATTTCTTAAGTTCTGAAAATAAATTCAAAAAACAGTTAAACAGTAGCACAAATAAAAATGACAATATTTCACAAAGGACGGAAACGTCGATAATAGTGGGAGTAAAATTCAGACTCTGGATGACTTACTTTTCAACAGGAGAAATGGCGGTGGCTTCCCAACATCGTTTCCAAAAAAGGCTTCATTACCAAGTGAATTGCTCTCAATATGGACGAACGTTTTCCATATTGCCGGTAGCACGCTTTTATTCATCTTGATGTTGCTACGATCACAGTCGAGTTCGAGAACCCGTAACGCTGGAAACCGTGCAGTAGAGTAAAGTTTCTGAATAGCTGGGAGCGGCAATAAAGTGTCATGGAGGAGGTGGATGT